>OMKQ01055057.1:0-15043 GCA_900302335.1 Phycis phycis | reverse complement strand
CCACCCCTGCCTTTATGGAAGTGCTTTCATGGTTTCTCTGTGTCAATGACAGACCTGCGTAACATGATGCGTTACCTTTCCTTTTTTCTTTGTGTTCTAATTCAATTACGTCTCTCCTTCCCCTTCTCACTGAGTCATACCGAGAGGCGATCTACAGCAGTAAATCTCTCCCTTATTCCTTCCCTCTCCCTCTCTCTCTCTCTCTCTCTCTCTCTCTCTCTCTCTGTCGTCCGTCTCACTCCCCTTCAGTCTCTCAATCCAGGGCCTCGTTCCTCTCCCCCCCACCCTACGTCATCATCCTCATCTCGTGCTCCGGGCTGGTCTCCTTCGTCCTGTTGCTCCTCACCTGTCTGTGCTGCAAGAAGGGAGGAGTGGGATTCAATGTAAGTCTCCAACATGTAAGAGACTTCCTCACCTGGTCCATGCTGTGTGTGGATGTGTGCGCACTGTGGCATGTTGAAGACGCCGTCGGCCGGGCGGCTGCATGGGGTGTGTCCGCGCGGAGTCAGAAGGGTGCCTGGAATGTAATTACGCAGCTGATGCGGAGAGACGGGCTGGAAGAACGGGGAACTTTGCATGACTGGATTGTTTTCGGAGTTCACTGGGCAGGAATAGTCAATAATCGTTGGCGTTCTGCTAACCCGGCGTAAGCCTCTCCGCCGCGCGAGGGATGTTTACCTCGCAGACCTGAGGAGTCTCGTTAAGCTCACGAATAAGTCTGCTTTTGAAGTATTTTGCTTCTTCTCCTCCTCATGCTTCTAGCTGATCTTTTTTTGAAGATGTTTATTGTTCATCGTGATGGTGTGTAGAAACAGATATTTGATACACGTTTCCGTGTTTTGTGTGCTGCCGCTGGCTGGAGCAGGAGTTTGACAATGCAGACGGGGAGGAGTGCTCTGCCGGCTCCAGTCCGGTCCAGGAGGACAGCCTGTCCTCCTGTCCCTCCCTCCCTGAGGTGTACACCCTGCCGGTCAGGGACCGAGCCGCCTGCCCGGCCCTGCAGGATGGAGGAGGTTTGGCTGGTTCTCACTCTGATATGATTGCCCCTGTGGTGTAGTTGTGGTTTTGTTTGTCTGTAAAAAAACAAGATCCACAAGATTCACAAGATTTCCTTTACAATGTATAATGTGCCAGTATTACAAGTCAAAGTAGTGAATTGAATATTTATATATATATTGGTGCCTTTATTAGATGTGACATTTCCCAGACCTACACTTAAAAAACGATGTTGTACCAATTATCTTTTTCACCTCTTCCTTTGCTTTTTTTTGCTTTTTCTTCAACAGATTCCAAATCTCAGTGCTTTAAGAGGCACACGCTGAATTATCTGCAGGAGATTGGAAATGGCTGGTTTGGAAAGGTTAGATCATTTGTATGTCACTACTGGGGTAGCGGTTAATGTTACTAACATAACAGGGCTCTTACTGTGCCCTTGGGCAAGGCCCCAGACTAGAAGTATATCCCTGGGCCCTGTTCTTATATAATGATTAATTATATTTATATTTAAACATTCAAAAGTTAGCTGTTCGCTCAATGACTCAACTGAACTGCTCCTTTTTTAGCCAAAATGTGAAATGGATGTAACGTTTTATTATTGGCTCTCTCTGGAGCCCCAAATCCACAGATGATCATTATCATGGCTAGGGCTTTTGACTCCCATCCAAAGGGACTGGGTTTGATAGCCAGTCCATCCAGAGTCAACCTGTAGGCATAGTTCAGCAAAATGCATAAACCCTATCACTGTCACTAACCACTACCACTCCTTCATGAAATGCATCTGAGTTAAGTGTTCTGGAAAAAATAATATGTTCAATGGGATATGTAAATGTATTTACTCTCTCATATGTTAATTCTCATCTTATGTTTGGTCATTGATCAGAAGCAGTATTTAAGAAGCCCTTAAGAAACAGGAGCTAAGTATCTTGCTCAAAGGTGGATACGTAGCAATGGACATTGGATGTCCGCTTGCCCAGTTTCCGGGGCTAATTTGTCACATTAGTGTGCTGTGTCTGTCTCTAGGTGATCCTGGCTGAGGTGCTGTGTGACTGCAGCTCATCCCAGGCCATCGTGAAGGAGCTGAGAGTCAGTGCCAGCCCACTGGAGCAGAGGAAATTCCTGGCCGAGTCAGAGCCGTACAGGTAAGACCCGTCTCACCCAGAGAACAAACCCGGTCATGTGCCGTGATTGGCTGAGGGGTATGTTCTGAAACCGTATCTAATCTGATGTCACTTGATATAACACAGAGGTTTTACTCAATGTAAGTACGCTATGTTAATTAGCCCTTCATGGCAAATAATTTCCCATCAACTGTAAAGATGAACACGTATGGCTGTCCTTCATTTCTTCCTGAATTTACTTTGCATGGTTCAGCAGGTATATGGAAAACCTAATCTGGATAATGAAAACCAGTCGTATGGATTTTGGACTGACCTATTTTGCATGCTTCACAGAAAATGTGAAAAGATTGCTGCTTTTAACACACACACGCACGCACACGTGTGTGATCACACACACACACACGGCACACACAGATGCACGCACACTCATGCTATTAATATTCCCACTCTCATTCTCCTTCTTTTCTCTCATATGTAAGGTGTCTTTTTTTAGACATTCCCTATTCTGCTAACTCACTTCCTGAGGCAGAAGGTGTTGCACCGCTGTCTGACAATCTCTAATCTCCATTTATATATACTGTATATATACATAAATGCATACATATTCATTTGTACGTAGGTATTCCAAAGATACCCAAGCAGGACCTACACTTTGGCGGAACTCATGGGAAAATCGAAACATTATTCCGAATGCAGCTCTTGGTAGCTCTATGGTAGTAATAACCAGAAATAAGACTCCCGTCTCATGCTGTTGTTATCATCACTCTGGTTCCCACGCACAACACAGGAGGTGGTCGCTCACGCTGCTAACACATCCTCTCCCTCCTCTTTGCTCTGCTCTCCCTCTCCTCTGTCCCCACCTCTCAGGAGCCTGCAGCATCCCAACATCCTGCAGTGTTTGGGCCAGTGCAGCGAGAGTGTCCCCTTCCTCCTGGTTATGGAGTTCTGTCAGCTGGTAAGAGAGAGAGGGAAAATGAAGGGCATCCCATAATAGAATTGTCAAATGGAGCTCAGTAACGCATGATAACGGCGAAGATATAATCGTCATCTTTGACTACATGCAGCAGAGCCTCGCATCGAATGACTGTTGTGGATTTTAGCATTTGAAGTCCTCTTGTTTCTATTGTGCAGGATGAGGGTTTTTTTCCCCCGTCCTCTCAGCTTGGTTAAATGGCGACTGATTAAGAACAGCATGTTGTCTGACTGCCTAGGCCAATGCAGGGAACGACAATAACAATAACAATAACAACGGGGATAGGTTGCGCAAAGAACATGGACTTCCTTGCGGGGTAACGCAGCAGGACGGGCTGATCAGCAAGCTTGTCTTGGTATGACGACTTCTACGAATGCTACTTTCCATCCAGTCTCTTATTATATGTACAAGTCTCTTGTGATTATGAAAGGTTTATTTTAATCTATCGTGGAGAAATCACATGCATCTAGAGGACATTCGTTGACACGCTTTTATCCCGAACGCCATGGTATACGACACATCGAGTGCATAGATTCTTAGCATGCGTCCCCCCCCCTGTGGGATTTAAACCCCTAACCCTGGCATTTTTAATGCCATGCTCTACCAGATCTAGACAGGAACCAGTATTGTGTCATTTATAAACCACAGTGAGCATAGTTATCCCACCTCAGCTTCCCCAGGTTTTTGTATGGGCTTCCACCTGCCTCAGCTGCCAACTCATTCTCAATTCTCCTACCGCCTCAGAGGACACTGGGAGCCAAACTCCCACTGAAAGACACTTCTTGTTTGGAGACGTAACACATATTCCCTCTGCGCATGGCATCCACTCAAAGTTGGTGTGAGTCTGCAGAAAGGCAGGCACGCCAGATAACTTCTAGCCTGTGTGTGGGTGGAGGTGAAGGTCACCCAGCGGCTGTTCTATTCTTGTCACCAGGGGGACCTGAAGAGATACTTGCGGGCCCAGAGAAAGTCAGATGGGATGACCCCTGACCTCTTGACCCGGGACCTCTTGACCCTTCAGCGAATGGCCTTTGAGATCACCTCCGGCTTGCTGCACCTTCATGAGAGCAACTACATCCACAGGTAGAGCTGAAGATATCTGCCCATTCATAATGTAACCCTAGGGTAATGGATATTGCAGTTCAACCTGTTTTGAGCCTTTTCTGTGTGTGCTTCTCTCTCTAGTGATCTGGCTCTGAGAAACTGCCTGCTGACGTCCAACCTCACAGTTAGAATAGGAGACTATGGCCTGTCACATAATCACTACAAGGTATGTGTGTGTTTCGTCCCTTCCAAGAGGGAACTGATGATTTTGGGTTCGATTTTGTAGTAGTGTAGATGTGTGAGTTGTTCTATTTTCAGTTGCTGTTCTCTTGTCAATTGGTTCAATTTCAGACACAAAAAACACATGTTCAGCTATTGTACTTCATAAAACAAAATGGTATATGCATCTGCATATATTGGCAGATGCATGTATTGAATAATTGCTGAATATTTTCTGTTTTGCAGGATGACTATTACCTGACCCCAGACAAGCTGTGGATCCCATTACGCTGGATTGCCCCTGAACTGCTGGAGGAATATAGAGGATCTCTCATTGTTACAGACCAAACCAAGACCAGCAATGTGTGGTAGGTTTTAACGTGACATTAGTACCCATGCACCACTTTAAACCATACTCACATACACTATGGTTTCTCCAGAACCCTAAAGATTTAAAATACAAAAAGGGAATATACTATTAAAAAATATATTTTGAAAGGATATGTACTGTATATTTGAAAAGTACCTTTCTTCTCAATAATTCAGATATGCAGAGAAATCTGATCAATCTTTTACTGTAAAATTGTTACAAACGTTTAATCCCAAATTGTTTCTTCAAAATATCGTCACTAAAAGAAAATGAGCAGAATTGGCTTTTCTGAAAATATATTCAGTGTAAATGCTGTCTCAGTTTGGAGGTATAATCGGCCAAGACATTTTCCTGAGTGGGAACAGCCTACGTACTTCTAAATCAGGATACACTATGTACATGAACTGAGGGGGTGAGTGATAACTCGTCTCATGTTTCATATTTCCCGTGTCTCATCCCTCTCTTCCTGGCGCAGGTCCCTGGGAGTTGTGATCTGGGAGCTGTTTGAGTTTGGCTCTCAGCCTCATAGACACCTCAGTGATGATGAGGTGCTCACCTTCGTCATCAGGGAGAGGCAGATCACCCTGGCCCAGCCCAGGCTCAAACTTTCCCATGCAGACTATTGGTCAGTAATGCATCACGCACATCGATTGGCACATAGACTAATAAGACATGACTTGATTATATATGAATGAGATACCGCAGAGAAATTATAGATGATAATTCAAATTATGCTAACAGCCTCGAGAATTGAATCCCTGTCTTCCTCCTTGTATCACTTGCTCCTCCACCAGGTATGAGATCATGCAGTCCTGCTGGCTGCCTCCATCTCAGCGTCCCTCCGTAGCAGAAGTCTTTCTCCTCCTCTCCTCCCTCCTGGCAGCTGAGCGAGGGATCGCCAGGGGCAGCGTTAGTGAGGAAGACGAAGAGGACGAGGAGTACAACGAGGGCAGCAGAGGGAGGAGAGGGGAGAGCGACGAGTCCTTTGAGAGACGCTGGGACTCCCTCCGTCCACCGGCCTTTCAGACCGCCGCAAACGAGCGGCAGAGAGACAGAGAGTATAGCAGAGAGAGAGACAGGGACAACTCCTACCCTCTGCTGGACCCCGTGGGGAACTGCATCACCCCGTCCTCCTCTGAGCTGGATGACATTCTCACAGTCACCGAAACCAGCAAGGGCTTGAACTTTGAGTACTTCTGGGAGAAGGCCCATGCAAGACGGGGCTACAAACCTCTCCCTCCTCCCCAGTCCATCCCAACGTTGAATCACACCCACAGGCAGTCCCTGGACACTCCCACCGTTGTGCCGGTGATCAGCGCCCGCAGCCCTTCCCTGGCGAGTGAATACTACATCAGATTAGAGGAGCACACTCCTCAGGATAAGTCGCCAACTCTTAAGGGGAAACCACAAGCGACCTTTGTTTCAGAAGCTATGTGCCCCGGAGACATGGAGCTGGTGGAGATCCGCAGTGGAATGCTGGGCAAGGAGCGGGTGCCGTATTCCTCTGATGGTAGAACCGTGGGCAGGAGCATCCAAACGGTGCGCTCCAGTGAGGTTCAGCTTCAGGTGCCCAACACGGGAGTGGCAGAATTCCGGGACACGTCATGCCGGGTGACCGACTTCTCCGTGGTTGACCTCGGTGATGATGAGGAGGAGGACAAGAAGCGTGCGGGCGAGGGGAACAAATACTCATCCAATAGTTCCCAAGCCCCGGTTCTTCCTCCGAAGCCACGTTCTATGTCCATGTCCTCGGCTGGCCACCTGCACTCACGCCCCCTCCCTGCCCCTCCGCTGGGATACCATAGAGGGCTGCCTCATTACACCCTCGGTGGAAGAGTGGAGACGGACCCACATCATATGGGCAGCTGCCCACCATCCACATTTGACCACCTGGGACTCCATCGTTCGCGCCAGGCTCTACCCCCATCACCATCCCTCTCCCCGTCCCTGCCCCCGTCAAGCCATCCTATTTACCCTGCGCCTCCGATGTGTCCCCCACCTCTGCCTCCCCACAGCAAGCCCACGAGAGGGTACCCCAGTTACAACATGCCAGACACATACTCCCGATACAGCCGCACACACATTCACACTCAAAGAGACCCGCTATCCTGTGAAGATCCCGACCGGGAGGAAGGCACGAGGCGCACATCGTCGTTGCGCAACTCAAAGGAGCACTCCCATTCCCGTAAAAAAGACTTTGATTCCCCCGTACGGAGGGTGAACCCCTTGCGCCCGGTCTACCGCAACTTACCTCGCACCCAAATCACGAATCCGCAGGACGAGGGGCGTTCGTCCTCGTCCAGTCCCACCTACTCGGATGAAGACGACTCCCCCTTCATGTCCCCTGTGAAAACGAGCGGCGGGACCACCATCACCCACTCTAGCCTGTCTGAGGATGCAGACCCAGCCACAGCAGAGCTCTTCTCCCGGGGGATGAGGCGGACCCAGTCCCGCCTGGCTACACTCCTTCCTACCATTTGGAAGGAGGATGCCGAACTGCAGGCGGAGAATGTGACCGCCGCACGGAAATCACCCCTGCATCTTTTTCTGACGGAGATATCAAGCGCAACGGAGTCCGGCGAGGCCAAGCAGGAAACGGGCAAGGCTGCCTGGGAAGAAGAGAAGCCGGAGAAAAAGGGGGAGGAAAGGTGGGGGAACTATATTTTTCCAAACCGAGGGATGCGCAGATCCCAGTCCCTGGTGACGGAGCTGGGCTCGGCCGAACGCTCCTGGGGGACCAATAGGCACAGTGACAGGATGGGCCCGGAGGGGAAATGTACAGTCACAGAGGAGTCTTTTCAAAGGGAACTTTTTCTGACGGAAATTGACACACAGAATATAGACCAAGATACGCATGATGAGTTAGAACGCGACCCTGTGAAATACCTCCATCCAGGAGTGTCCAGATTGCGGCCCTACGTCTGCGCCCCGGGTCTTCCGTCCTACAGCGAGGCTGAAGAGGCCTACTCTAAGGGTATACGGAGGTCCCGCTCACTCCTCGCTGAGATGACCACTGTTGGGCAGCAGTCAGAGCTCCAGGACCATGAGAATGAGCCCCGGAGGATGGAGATGACCAGGGAAGAGTTCCTGAAGGAGATCCAATCGGCCGAAACCTTCTTGACAGAAATAATTTCTCGACAAAAAGTTACAACTGAAAAGAAAGACGAGGACTCGGCCTATTCTCCCACCCCAATGTCCCCTGAATATGAGTCCATATGCATCGACCCCGATTCCTCCCAGACCATCCGGTTTCAATCAGAGAGCTCAGTACAAGCATCAAACAAGGGAAAGGATGAAACACAAAAGGAGGCCATCTACGCTCAAGTGACCAAACGGGCTAAGAAGAGCGAGATTAAGGTTACAATGAGACCTGAGATCCCAATCCTTCACATAGGCCCAAATAAGCAGCCCGTTACACAGACAGACCCAGAAACACATGACTCAGAGACAGGTGGGGCAACTGTTGATACTTTGTCACATGCAGAACATCTATGCCAACAAGGTGGGCTCTTGTTTTCAGAGAAAATGCCAAAAAATGGCCTATTGTTCAGCCAACCATGCGATAAAGAGGAAAATGAGTCTTCAGACAGGCCAGCCTTACCTGCCAGAGGAGAACAGAGAGATGGAGAGATGACAGTACAATCTCACAAGGAGCCCACGAGACTGCAGTGTGAAAACAAAACAGACTTTTTACATGAGCCTGACAACCAAGGTGAAAAGACAGTAAGTAATGGTGATATTCTGAAGGATGATCCACCAACCAGCAGTGCTGCCATAAAAGGCAACGGTTTGCAAAATAATGACTTTGACGTGGCAATATGCCAAAAAGAAGAAGGACCTGCCATTCAGTCCAATCTAGCTAAGATTCTTGGTTCTGGAAACAATGTTGAAAGCTATCTCAATACCCAACAGAATGAGGAGAGTAGTCCAGCTGAACACAGTCATGCTGCTCCAACCATGCCAGACTGGGATCAATCCTCGGATATCTCTCTTATGACCCCTACTGACTCAGTCCTGTCCCCTATGACCTCCAGCTCGGCAGACTGCCTCACCCCCAGCGACTCTTGGCTTGGGGGAGGTGGAAGTGGAGGGTGGAGAGCTTTGGGAAGCGAAACGCCTCATCGAGATTCGGCCTATTTCTCTGACAGCGATTGGGAGGGCGAGGGCCTGAGCAGGAGGGTCGCCGAAGGACTAGGGCCCTCAAGGCCTGGCAGTGGTCGAGGGGGAGATCGAGGGATGCTGACAGGAATAGAGGAAAAGACTGAGGAAGAGGGAGAGACAGGAGGAAAGAGTCCCCTGAAACCGAGTGTAGCGGTTTCAGATAGAAAATCTCAAGTTGAGGGCTGGGACACGATCCGGATATCAGAGAGTGAGAAGGTTTCTTACCAAAATGCTCCTGAAAATGATGTGTGCTATGTTGATCATGAGAAGAATATTCATAATAGAAGGCCAGAGTTTGCCCAGAGCGATGATTCTGGCACATTCCAGAATGAGTGTCGAGAGACGAATATGAAGGGCTTCAGCAACTTAACAATGCAGTCAAATTATTCCCAGTCCAAGGGTAGCGTTGAATTCATTGCTAAGATGTTCTCCAACTTGGAGGATGAGCCTGGGCTCTCATATGGGGACACAGCTCAGGTAGATAAGCATTACACAGATGGCATTGTCTCTCACATGCAGATAACAGATTGCAAACATCCAGATTCCACAAAGGAAGACTTACACCCGAAGAACATCACAGAGACAAATAGTTTTGACGAGAGTGGTTCTGGCAGTCAGTCAAAGGATAGTATGTCAGGATCCGACATTCAAGAGTGTGCAAGAATTACTCATGCAGATATTGATTCTTCTACACATGACACCCCCTCTTCTGGAAACAGCAGTGCTGAATCCATGACGCCATCTCATTTTGACCAGCATGAATCTCGACTGTCTCGGTTCTATGGCATCCAAACCAGTAATACTCCACTCAAAGATGACACCTCCACACCATTGGATGACAACAATAGGAAGTGCGGAGAGGATACAATAAGCCCTCGAGCGGGTACGTTTTGGCCCGAGGGGGGTGAGGAAGAGGCTGAGGACCATGAAGAAAGCCCTGGCCTTGAGCTCCAGAACACAGATGCCAATGAGCTTGGCCTGAGGAACCTGTGCTATTCGGCGAATGGCGAGGGCTCTATCGATGGAGCGAAGACGGAGACAGAGAACCAGCTGGCTGCCGGGGAGCTGAGTAATGCCAAGAGAGAGAAGTCCCCCCAGAGAGCTGAAGTAAGGCAAGATCAGAAAGCAGTTGTTCCTGTTAAAGATATGACTAAAGAGTCCCCCGAGGGTCTGGAGCAAAAAAGGAAAGAGCTATGGAACACTCTGGATGAGGAGGAGGGGAGAACGTGCCGAGCGGTTATCACAGGAGAGCTTGACTGTCACCGCTTCACACAAAGCGACTTACACCTGTGGCCTGCAGAAAATGACCAATGGGCATCTCCGGAAAACAGGAGACAGGATGTGGAGCTGAGGTCAGAATTCTTCTCGGGGTTTGGTGGCAAGGCCTGGGAGGTGGGAGAGAGGCTTGTGGTTGGCAGAGAGTTCTGGGAGACCGAGGAGAATGACGAACTTGCTGGAAGTGAACCTCACCCAGCTGCCCTGGAGGCCATTGAGGAAACCAGTAATGTTGAGAGACAGGGACTGACCGACAGCCTGGAACTTCACGCTTCAATAGTCAGCGACTGTCATCAGGCAGATCAGGTTTTGGACATACAGCAAGATGAAAATATTGAAAGTCTAGAGGATATTGATGATTCTAGCATAGATATGATCACAGTGATCGAAGTGGAGAATGTGGAAATCCCAGAGCAAGAGGTATTGGAAGATGCTCAAAACCAAACCACACCAGCATTAGATATGGTCAAGAACAGCGAAGCGCAGCTAGCATTTTCAGAAGAAGAGAATCAGAATTTTAACAGGTGGCCTACAAATCAACAGTCAAATGAAGTTATTGAAATAGACATGTGTTGCTATTCAGAGAACCATTCCACCAACACATTTGAGAATGTTAGTTCAAATGTATCTATTTCTGTTACTGAGGCTCCACCGGTTGTCATTTCAAGTCTGGATAATCTTGAACCAGCAATCGACACTAAAAGTGACCTCAGTCCACAGCTTGCAGACCATGACATTGAAAAGAAAATTATAATGACTTTAGATTCAAATGGTGTAGCCTTTGAACCAGACCCTTTACCCACTACCAGTGATGTTGCTTTGCCTGTGCGGGGGGTCATGGAGCCTTCCTATTCCCAGGTGGACAATTTCAGTTCTTTGGATTTCCCTAGTCCTCCACCCAGCATAGACTTGGACGTACAAGATGACAAATTGGAGAGTTTAGATGACTCATTTCCTAGTCCGCCGCCGTCTGTCACCGAGGGAGAAGAGCTTATTAGTCACATGGATCTGGAGGACTTCATTGCCAGCTCAGAGACAAAGAAATGCAATGCCCTTTCTGGCATTGCAGATGACACTCCGATAGAGTCACTCACTGATACAACTGCTTCAACTCAAAGCAAAGGCATCTCAGCTAACCTAAATCTCTCCCCTGTACTTATTACAATACAAAGTGAAAGTGGAGTCACAACTGATTTAGGAAGCCATGATGAACAAAATAACCAATTGCAGAAAACCTCAACCTCCTCCATGTGTCCACAACAACAACAACCTTCCCTGAACTCTCTCCCAGAACTGCTAATCTCTGAATGGAGGGATTTGGACGAAGAGCCTCTGGAGGACTTCGAGAAGCTGGAGCAACTGTGCCGTATATCTGGGGATGAGGAAGACTTCCTGGGGAACCTGGAGCTCCTGGAGTCTTTGAAGAAAACACCTGAGCAGACGGACAACTGTGATGAGGACCACCACAATGAGGAGACCAGGTCTGACAGTCCAACAGAAGAGCATGACTCAGAGAACGCGGAGTCTGCAGCATTCGCAGACCAGGAGTGCAGAGCCAAGCTGACATCTCCAGAGGAGAGGTCTGACACACAGAGCCCAGTATCAGGCCTTCCCTCGGGTCATACACCTGATGTCAAGGACCAGGGTTCTCTCTCCAAGATGCCCACCAAGAACGGCCTCATGATGCAGGTGAGGAGAGAGCACCACAGATGTTTCAAAGTGTTGCATGGTTGTATTGTATGTTCACGACTTAAGCATGCACTGTTTATATCGTCCTTATTCTTGTTAGTCTCATCGTTAATCATCTATTATTTTGACAGTGAAATGCCGTAAACTGTTGGTTTGTTTAAACATGCTCTTTTCCTACAGGTTTGCGAGGAAAGGTTACAGTTCTCCTTGAGTGAAAATGTCCAAGCCAATGTGCTGTGGGGGTCTGCTATGGAAGAGACTGTTACCCTGCGACCATGGGGGGCACAGAACAAAGATGACAGCGTGGAGTCGGTCGATGTGGAAGACAAACACGCAGACAGCAGGTAAAAGACATCTTATGTTTAGTAAAGTAGAAATAAAGGACAACCTCATTCATATTCATGTTTTAACCTATTTTGTAACCTATTTTGATTCCCGACTGTTTGCTTTCCTGCGCTGAAGCCAAGAGGAGCCGGCGGCTGCCCAAGTCCTCGGCCCCAGCAGTGACTCTGAGCAGAAGAGTGAATCGCTGCCTGTGATTGAACAGCACAAGGCTACATCCCTGCCGCCTGTAGGAAACCAGGCGATGAAAGGTACCTTCACCTTAGATTCAAAGTTGGGTTTTCATTTGTATTATTATTATTGCACGTAAAGATGAACAAACGAGCAGATTTACAGATTTTCCATATTTCAGCTACAGTTGCCATAGCGCTGGGTTGGTCAGACTCAATCTAGCACTATCTGTCCTTAGATTTGATTAAACAGAGCTCCACCCCCTCACTAACCCAACACCAGTCAGTGGTCGTAACCTAAAACACCTGTTTTCCCTTCCCAGCCAAGCTGGCTCGGCTGTCTCTTGCTCTCCCGCCCCTGACGCTCACCCTTCCCGTCACCACGGGTGGCAAAGGCGGATTCGGGGAGGGAGGCCTCAGCGGCCGGCTGGGGCGGAGGAGGGGCCTCTCGCCAGGGAGTGACCCGGAGGAGGAGGAGGAGGAGGAGGAGCAGGAGGATGAAGGCTCCAGAAGGGTGATCGTCATCACTGAAACGGACGTGGACAAGCGTGTGGGCCTCAGGAGTCTGCTGAAGTCCCCCAAGGAACCGATGGACAAGGAGAAATACAGAGGGAGAAATGTGTCCTTCTTTGATGATGTCACAGTCTATCTCTTCGATCAGGTATTTTGAATTTCGCTGAAGTCGTTTCGTTTGAATTTCAGAATTGACAGCTCAGGGCGGGAGGTAAACATGACCTGACACTTTGTTGTTATTGGGCAACAGGAAACTCCAACTAATGAGTTGAGCAGCTCCACACCCAGTCCAACTCCGGCTTCTGGTAAAAGCACCAAGTTTGATCTACATGGTACGTATTCGCAAAACATGATGCACATAATGAGGTTTTGGATTACAAATTTTATTTGTAAAGAGTAGTATAAGTTGGTATACCTTTTGTGTATTGAGTCATTATTCAGAGCCTGAATGGCTGCTAAAAAACTGACATAACTGAAATAACCGCGCGCTGAAGTCAATCAGGCGTGATTGTACTCCACCATCCGCGAGGTTGGCGGTTCAATCCCCACCTCCACATGTCAAAGTGTTCCTTGAGCAAGACACTGAACCCCAAGTTGCTCCCGTGGCGCCGTATATGGCTGCCCACTGCTCCTATAGGATGGGTCGTATGCAGAGGACAGATCTCACTCCTGTATGTAAATACTGAGAATGAACGAGAAGAAAGGGCCTGATTCTTGTGTGCCCTCTCTCAAAATATACAGTCAGAATTTATCATCTGTTATCGTCCTCTCCCGCACTGAGAGAGAGAGGGAGCGCAGTGTGTGTGAGTGGGTGAGTGAAGAAGAGTCTACACTCACCCACACGTACACCCACCGCTCGGAACATAAATCCTCTGTGTTTTCCCTTGTCTTCCCTTTGTTTTTCACACAGACAACGTTAAGAGGTGGGTAGTAACTTTGAAGACTTTGAAAGATTTTCATTTAAATAAGTGTCAGTTCAAGTCACTATCTATCACCTCGTGCAGTAACACAGTGGTGATTGACCACTCACCAAAGCCCTTATTAAGCCAGTACTATGAATGTTACAAACTGGCTGTTGGTGGCGACATTCCCGCTGTGCATTCAAATCACAACCGGTGCAGTTGGCGATGTGTTTTCCACCACCCAGCAGTGGTCGTTCCACCAGAGAGGGTTTTACCGCAACACACTCTCCAGTGTGTAGCGGCGCTCTGTTTCACCATGGGCGCCACCACAGAGAACAAAACAGAGATGAGAGATGACTTTTTGAATACATTATGAGAAAAGTAATAAAGCAACAACATTTTCACTTTTGCTCAAGTCTATTTGTGAATGGAAATGTTACTTTTACTTTAAATTTATATTTGGCTACCTTACGCTTGTTAGTTTTATTTAAATAAAATGTTTATTCAACGCACGTTTAGTTTCTTTCTCTCAGAGAGACATCAGCCAAACAGACGCACTGGTCTTTGCCATGGCTCTGTCACAGCCCCACAGAGCTCACTAATCAAACTCACTAATCACAATACATCCCGTGTTGTTTGCTGGAGCCACGTAAACTTAGTAACTGTTGGCGGTTCTCTTTCCAGGTGGTTCTAGGACTAATGTTTACCCTTCTCCCTGTCAGCCCATGAACTGCAATTATCTATTAAATACAAACCCTCCAATGTCATGATGACTCCAAGGCATCCACAGAGAGTACCCGGGCAAAAGAGAGAGAGAGTCAGCGACAGAAAGAGAGAGAGGAGCAGAGAGAGAGATGAAGAAAGAGAGCTAGCGCGAGAGAGAGTGAGACAGAGAGAGCGGGAGAAAGAGAGAGATTTGCCGTGTCAAGTATCAAAAATTCAATTCATCATTTTGTGTGTTGTTTTTTTAAAGGGTTATGCTTAGGCCATATTTGAATAAGCACATGGTTATTTTATATTTAGTTTATTTCTATTGGACAAGCACTTGCAATTTTATATTTGGCTATGCGTGTTTGTCTTACTCTGTATATTTCAACAATGAATCAGATCGTATGATGTAACTCTTCGCTGTAGCAAACTTTTCTTTTTGACTTTCCGCTCACACTCAAGTAATGATCTGGACGACTTCCTTCTGATGACGTCGTTTTTTCATTTGAAAGTAACGGGGCGTCCACCTGAGTGCAGTCTGTGGCTGACCCCCCCCCCCC
>OMKQ01055027.1:0-10738 GCA_900302335.1 Phycis phycis | reverse complement strand
GTCTCCCAGATCTATGTGGAGATGGAGCTAAATGCCCCTCTAACCTGGCCCTGTCTCTCAGATCTACGTGGAGATGGAGCTAAATGCCCCTCTAACCTGGCCCTGTCTCTCAGATCTACGTGGAGATGGAGCTAAATGCCCCTCTAACCTGGCCCTGTCTCTCAGATCTACGTGGAGATGGAGCTAAATGCCCCTCTAACCTGGCCCTGTCTCTCAGATCTACGTGGAGATGGAGCTAAATGCCCCTCTAACCTGGCCCTGTCTCTCAGATCTACATGGAGATGGAGCTAAATGCCCCTCTAACCTGGCCCTGTCTCTCAGATCTACGTGGAGATCGAGCGTGCCCGGCTGACCAAGACCTTGGCCAACATCAAGGAGCAGAACGGAGAAGTGAAAGAAGCGGCCTCCATCCTCCAGGAGCTGCAGGTGGGAGAGGGACAAGATGGGGGATGATAACGAGGGTTAAAGTATAAATAAAAGATTTGTTTGGCACAATCTGTGCCCAACCCTTTGTGTGGATATGTCTGTATGTCACACTGTCACAAGACATCAGAAAATCTTCATTGTCAGCCTGGTCTCATGACTTAAATGCACTTTCTGGCTTGAGTTGTGTGAGTTGAAAACCGTACTATTACATAATTGCAAGTCCAAGAGGAAACTAGGATGCAATGTACTAGTCCTTAAATCATTCACTCTGAATTATAAAAAAAAAAAAATTTGATTTAGAATTAGAATATAATTTAAAACGTAATCAAGGTACAGAACAAGCAAACAAATGATGGGTTTCCTTTTAGTCTTTTTGGCATGTAGCTTGTTGTTTCTTCTGAACGAGCATGTCCCCTCCTCGCTAGGTGGAGACGTACGGCTCCATGGAGAAGAAGGAGAAGGTAGAGTTCATCCTCGAGCAGATGAGGCTGTGCATCGCGGTCAAGGACTACATCCGTACCCAGATCATCAGCAAAAAGATCAACACCAAGTTCTTCCAAGAGGAGGGCTCCGAGGTTTGCTGCTTCACGCTGAACTCTTCATCATTGGTTTCCAGTTCATGACAAGATTTGGAAGGAAAACACTTGACACATAAATCAAAAGGCACTTCCCATCATCGTTTAAAGATTAGCACAGTGGGTGTGATCCTTAGCCTGACACCGCCAGACCAATTTCGCAAATGCATATCACTCTGGATCCTCACAGTTAATTTTCAATTTCCAAGGGCTGTTATTAATGGTCACTGACCAAAATGCCTCTGGATGCAATTTGATAGACCTACAGCTAATCAGAGCAAAGAACCACGTGACACATAATCAGCAGCCATCTTGGTTGTTTCTGAAAATGCCTCTAGGTGTTCCCATAGGACGCTCCTCTCTTGAGGGGTATCAACAAATCCGCCGCTTATTTGGTAAAGGGTTGTGATTGGCCCGACTTGGCCCAGATCAGCTGGAAATCTGCCTGAACATTAGGTGGGCCAGATGCATATGCCAGGTCTGATGGAACATGAGCTTTCGGATTCGTCTGGTCCTGAGGCTAGGTGATCCTACCACATTTTTCAGGAAATGTAGATGCTAATGTAGGCTACCTGCAGGTTACCACATGTGAAGTATTAATTGTCTTGTAAACAAACAAGTTATATCTAATACTTAAGTCCTTAACACACCCACCCACTCACTCACTCTTGCCTAATCCCTTCAGGCAATATCCAACGTGTAGGTATAGTGTTACTTTGAGCGAGCTTCTGTGTGGTGAACCACATTTGGATGTTGCAGTAGGAGAAGTAGGAAGGCTGCCTCTGTAAACATTCTTGTGGGCTTGGCCTTTTTGCGGCTGGAACTACATTCAGATGATGCAAACTCATGAATTCAAACTGCAAATAATCCACACGATCTTCATTGCTAACATTTATGTTGCTCTGCAGTGTGATCTCAAACCCAAGCCAATACAACAAGATGTGATATTGTCCACTTACAGCATATTGCACTTGACCACAAAAGACTACATTCTGCTGTTGAATTGTAGCCTCCTCTGAAAAGGATCATGCTTCCAACTTCATGACACTCCGCTAACATTTTGATCTTTGTTTACCAGGAGCTGAAGCTGAAATATTACAACCTGATGATTCAGGTGGACCAACACGAGGGGTCCTACCTGTCCATCTGTAAACACTTCCGGGCCATCTACGACACACCCTGCATTCTGGAAGACAATGCCAAGTGGCAACAGGTAGAAAACACATCAACAACAACAACAGCACATGCTCCCCAGTAAGAAACAATGAAATATTATCTCTCTCACTCTCTCACTCTCTCACTCTCTCACTCACTCACTCACTCACTCACTCACTCACTCACACGATAGCACTCTTTGTTTTGGACTCTGCAATTGTTGCTTTCAATCATCAACTTTAGACCTGTATTTACTGTGTTAACTATTGGAACAGCCACAGTTTGATGGCGCAATGCTCAACAGAATTTCACTATGCATAGATCCCTCTCTAATTATAGTGTTTTTTTTTTCCTTTGGCTTCATTTTCAGGCCCTGAAGAGTGTGGTACTGTATGTCATTCTCGCTCCTTATGACAACGAACAGTCGGACCTTGTGCACAGAATCAACACAGACAAGAAATTGGAAGAGCTTCCCAAATACAGGTATGTATTTCTTTTTTTAGCGCACTGAGCCTGGATGACGATGGCTCAAGGTGTTGCAGAACAGGACGCAGTGGTGCTGGGGCTGAAACATCACGCTGTCCTGCTCGCGTTGTGGATAGGCTCACACTCAAGCTTGTGGTTCATTTGTTTTCCAGCCACTGCTTATAATATAAGCAGTGGCTGGAAAACAGGCATGGAGAATATAGAGAATATAATATTCTCTATGCCTATTGACGTATTTACTAAGGCCGACACAGTTGAGAGTTGTCTTGAGTTTACATTTAATTCATCATCGGAAATGAATCATTGCCCGTCAATATCTATTGCACTTGGCATTGTGAACATGATTCAATTAAATAATTAGATAAATGAAGACAGCAACTCTGGGACTGTATAAACTTTAATATAGGTATACTAAACTAATTCTTGCTTGATTCATATCTCAGCAGAAATAATTTTCTCTGCCAGCCCACATCCATTTTGAGCCTACAGTGAAAGTAGGATTGGGTTGATAGGCTTGTTATAATTCTTGCCGGGAGCAGGAGAGCTTTTCCAGAGAGCAGGCACCGATTAGGGCTCTAAAAACAACATGGCCTACAGAATATCATAAAATAATAAACAAATCGGCCGTGGAGTAGGAGATGACGATGCTGTTCTTTTACTACTAGGTAAAAGATGCACATTTAACAGTAAGCTGTTCATTTTCAATATTTTCACTTGGAGAAAAAACAAAAAAATAATAATAATAACAATAGTTTATTTTAGAGTTTGATGTCGTCATCAGGTAGTGTTGGAACATGGGAGTTGTTGTTCTTCACACCATTGTTGGTTAAAATCTATCTGCTCGGTAGAACTCGTGTCCACAGACGAGTTGATGTATTAAATAAACTCACGTTTATTCACGTTATGTAATTTCATTCTCATAAATTTTAACTCCAATGAAATGCAATGCAATGCAAGTTTCATAACATTAACTTGCTAACTTGCATGGTGAGTAGACTTTTTATGAGGAGTAAACTACCCAAACGGCTGTAACTAGCGTCATGTAGGGTAGACTAGAACTGTCACCCGTGGTAACTTTAGGAGCATGTTGAGTTGTTGCAGTGTCACGACGCTACCATACACCTTGGCGTTTCCCTCTGAGTTGGGCTCTACTTGTGGGCTTGTGGTGGTTCACAGGGACCTTCTGAAGCAGTTCACCACCCTGGAGCTGATGCGTTGGGCGTCCCTGGTGGACGACTACGGCGAGGAGCTGAGGGAGGGCTCCCCCGACAGCCCCGCCACAGACGTCTTCTCCAGCCTGGAGGAGGGCGAGAAGAGGTGGAAGGACCTGAAGAACCGGGTGGTGGAGCATGTGAGAGCGTTACCGTTACTCTAGTCTCGACGCCTAGGGCTGCACGGTCAGGACCACCATGGCGATGGTTGCTGTTATTCAGTGTGACTAACGGATCGTTGATCTGATTGATTTATTCTTATTCTGATGCTTACTGGATATGAATGAACAACGCAAGCAAAGATTTGGAACAGTTTGTAACTGGATTTTGATGTAGCAGGTGTACATAATCTGATTTTAGTTTTGTTCTAATATAAAAATGGAAAAATAGTCAATAAATCAATTGCAGCCTTTTACAATTTAGCTAATTGCGGTCAAATATGCCTTTCTGATTAATATGCAATTAATTGTACAGCCCTATGGCAATCTGGGACATTTATTCAGTTTGTTTGTTTAAATTTTTACACTATTGACACATTGTTGTGCTGCCTTCACAAGTACCGAATCTGTAATGCTAAACCCAAATATGTACGAAATTCCCAATGTTGATGTTCAAGGTTCCCCTGTTCTTTGTCTCCAACAGAACATCAGAATAATGGCCAAGTACTACACCAGGATCTCCATGAAGCGCATGGCCAACCTCCTGGACCTCTCCGTCGATGTAAGCACACTCCTGATCATCTCTGCTGGAACTGAATGAAGCTCAAGTTGTTTGTCCAGCTGGTTTCATGTTGCTACATTCTGCCAAATTAGTTTTTGCTCATTGGGAGTGATTGAGTTTTTGAAGCCACCGCAGGTCATCGATAGCTTGAACATCAGCATCAGATTATCCAAGGCCTAAAAAAAGAAAGAAATGCGTCATTGCTTTGCCAGCTCTTCTATATGAATCATTATGTGGCAGGGAGTAAGCCTGGGTGGAGGAGGGGTAACAAGAGAAGCTGAAGCTGACCTAACCCCTCCCTAGTCAACACCACCCGTTTCTCCTTCTTTTTGGTACATTTTACGAGGGCAATGACACACAGAGGGCATGATCAAGGTATCCTGTGGTTGTTAGGGCCCTGATCAAGTTTTGTTTGTTTTCTAGATTTTTGGGTTATACATTTTTACTCCTAATTTAATTATTTTCCATTTTAAGCGAAGACTCCCATCTTGATGAATAAGTGAACAGTGCTCAAGTTCAGTAATGACCCTCCCTCTCTCTCTCTCTGTCCCTGCAGGAATCAGAGGAGTTCCTCTCCTCCCTGGTGGTGAACAAGACCATCTACGCCAAGGTGGACCGTCTGGCAGGCATCATCAACTTCCAGAGGCCCAAGGACCCCAACGACCTGCTCAACGACTGGTCCCACAAACTCAACTCGCTCATGTCGCTGGTAAACAAGACCACCCATCTCATCGCCAAGGAGGAGATGATCCACAATCTGCAATGAACAGCCACAAGGCCCTCATCGCATCTGTGTTTTGTTTTTTGGTTTACTTTTGTTTCTGCCCGTTTTGATATTTCTTTTTTTGGTATTTTTAAAAAAACTGAAATGTTTTGAATACGCAGTATGATGGTGGATGGTGAATGCTGATAAAATTCCAAGTAAATTTCAGGAACAACTGGCATCACATAGCCCTATCTCTTCTATACACACTCACTTATCACCATGAACACCGAAGATATTGAAATGGATTGACTTGGGAAGTTCAGCACCACATGGCTTCCTTGTCTAGATGTAAGAGGTTTTCCATGTTCCCATTTGCATATTTGGTGGTTGAGCCTCAGTGTAACTTGCTGTAACAAAGAATGGCATAAAGTTTTATTTTTAATGTCTACTTTGAAATTACATTAAACTATATGTGTTTAGTGGACATTTTCCTCTGCACTTAAGTGTTGCCTGATTTATTCATATACTTGACTTTGGAAGATGGGTGATGGGTCCTTTTCTTTCTCATCCTAAAATGACAATCATGAACAAAATTCCTAATTCTCTGTATTCTGTGTAATTGGTAAAGACTCAACCCTTAGAGGCCTGCTCTGTTAATGACCACCTCGTCTAACAAATGGAGTGGTAGGTGTAAACACTGTTATTTATACCGGGTTTAAGATGAAAAATGTGTATATTTTGCACTAATTTGTTGAAGGGGATAGCATGTCTTGGATATGACATTTATGCAAAACAGATTTGCTCTGGCCAAGTTGTTCCAAGAAATTTGAGTTCAGCTATCAATTTTGTATTTATTTAACCTAACATAAAGGCCTTTGTTAATCTTAACAAATATACATATAGCTGTTTGGACTTTTTTCTCTTATGTAGGCTGGGGGGGAGTCTATATATGTTGCACGGGAATTATGTTTGTTCAAACTGCTAGTTACCAAATAATCTATGCCTTTTGTAACACAGTGGGAATCTCAAAATCCTACTCAGTATTCCATACCCAAATCCCAATAATAAACTTGGATGGATTTCGAGCCCATCCGGGCCCAAGTTTCTCTTTCACGCGCTTACGCACACTACGGATGAATGATGTGTATGCACGCGCGCACGCGTATCCCCTCAACCTTCAGACGAGGACCACCGATCCCACTATGCTTTGCGATGGACTGACAAGTGGATCCAAGATGGCGTAGAAAGTAAAGCTAGGTAAGTGTACACTTCCCTTTTTCAGTCCTTTCAGTTGTCATTTTCGATGCAAGGACGGTGACGGGAATCGTGTCCGTAAAATGTAACGAGAATAGCGAATATACTGAATCAACCCATACTTAATAATACGACGTCTGATAATTTATATGAATCTTAAAACCGTGCCAAATGTTCAGGCCCGAACCCATTTTGCTTGCTAGCCTAGCCAGATTGCTAGCGAAAGCTAACGAGCTAGCCAGCTATTCTTGTTGTGATCCTGCCAGTTTGGTGTCGAGAAAGGCCACATTTTGACCCACAAGCTGTCCGAGTGATACACAAGCTTGTTATTTGGCCATCAGTGTTGCTGTGATTCCTGACTGTTGCATGCAGTGAAGCATGAACCCAGCTCCGTGTGTGTTTGTAACGCATTGTGATCGCTGTGTTGCAGAAGGCAGGGAAGTTGACCACCCAAACCCCAGCTCCTCCTGATGAAGTCAGACCACACAGTTGTATGTTTTGTCTTTACGTAGCTTCTCCACAGGCACTAGGGAGAACTCTTGTTTTTGTTACTTTTGCAGAATTTCACATTTTGAGACAGTCTTTACCCGAGAAAACAAACTAGGATATGGTCGGTTTGCCTGTTAAAGTGTCCACATCCTCACGGATACCACAGTGAAACGCTCCAGATGCGTTGCAGTGCTGGCTTTATTAAACGGTTGTTCTTGTTCTGCTCACTTTACCAGGCGCCCTCAACTCTATGGCATTATCTGGTGTTGTTCAATCTAGTACACGTGCCTTGACTTTGAGTAATGTTATGTTTTCAAGTTAGCGTTTAACAGGAGTTATTTCTTGACATCAAATTCCTCTCTAGTATTCTTCGACAGCATCCATTAACAGAGCGGTGATATCACTTAAGTTTCACGTCATAACATAACTTCTAGTGGTACATTATATCCCAGCAATTACCGGTATGTAACTACACAATCCTTTTTTTTATTAGTAATGCAAGTTACCATGGTAATCTCTATGCATATATTTTTTTTTAACATGTAAGCAGGCTTTGTGTCTCTCATATACCATTCAGTTGGGAAGTGAATAACACCCTGTGATGTATACAATTTAAAAGTTGTATCAAGAATGCAGATACTGCACTCTTAATATTTGGTACAGCCACACAGTTCCCATCAAGCGACCTTGTGAAATTCATTGAGTATTTCAGAGAACATTCCTCACCATGTTTTTTATCTGAAGACATTGGTCTCTTTCCACTACACAACATTTAGTGGGAGTCATTGCTCACATCTGAATATTTTAGAGCAGTAATATTGTGTTAACCAAGTAAAAAACGTTTTAATTTATTTAGGAAATGTCATGGTTTAACTTTAAATTCCTTCCTTTGTGAACAAACATGGACTTAGGCAGCAGAGGTGATTTACCAAAGACGGCTGGATTTTGATTTGATTGATGCCAGCAATAATATTTTCCTCAGATGATGCAATTGAAAAAAAACATCCACTTTAATTTAAAACAAGCGAAAATAAGTAAATTTGTATCTGTATAGTATGATTGGGGATGATTGTGTGCGTGTAAATTAAACAATAGAGTAATATACTATTCGATTTTTGATTTTAGTTTTTGATTTCAAGTCTTTGCTTTCTTCAATAGTATAAATATACTAAATAAAGTATAAGTGTCAACATTTTATCCAAAAACCTGAGTTGTTTCATGGAAACAACTCATGCTGTGCAGCTGTGTCTCACGCCACAGCTCTCTGACTCATCCTTGTGTCGACGTATGAGGAAATTCAGTTTTGTCATCTCTATGTTGAATTATATGAATCCCAGTCATTCTTTTTATGTGTGGAAATGTATTTCATGGCTTTTTTTTGTTTAATTTTCGGCCCCCTTTGAGATTGGTGATGGGACCAGAAGTTGCTAATGTTGAGTCGGTGTGACCTTGGGGCCAACCTAGTGGGTCACCACGTACCGTCCGGGGGGGGGGGATAACCCACGCTGCCTGGGGTTTATCTTTGTGTGGATAGCAATGGGCTCTCAAGCAGCGGCTGGTCTGCTTATTAAAGATGATGTGAAGTGGCATTCGGAGCATATCATACTTCTATGTTTTGTCATGTTATTTTAATATCCAATCAAAATGGATAATGGCACGGGACATAACAGAAATATGATTTGATCTGTCAGGACTTCATTGGATTGTGTAAAAGTGAAACGTTGGCCAGTTGTCTAAGGCCATTGCGAATATGAGGGTTGAGTGGAAATACGTCATTCAATTATTGGTTTAAATGTTAAGCCTTCCGGCATGGGCAAGTTAACTGTATCATAACATCTGATCAGCTACTGGAAGTTTGACTGATGTAGACGTCACATATCCAAATGAACAGAATCAATGGTGTTCTTTGTTGAATTGGTGTACAATATGATTGATTGGCAATGAGATTTTGTAGCAAAAATGAAGTGAAGTAAATTTGTATCTGATTGTGTCTTTAAACACCCTTGCGTTGAGTATTGCAAGCCCTGCTGAGACTAGAGCAGTAGGCTGATGGGCCTGCCCCACCAAGGTGCAGGCTTAGTGTTGTGTGTTTTGAATGCCTCCACGTGGGCTTGGCTGTGAGCTACGGTTACACATGCATCTCTTTGGTGCGCCGAGAAGTAGGGATGCCAAGATGGCCGACGTACACCTCGACAGATCCACATTTTATCGACCTGAAGCCCTCTGGCTTCCTTCTCCAATGTAATGATCTGGCAGGGCAGACTCACTCAAATACCCAGAAACATTTTAGCTGGACTACCACAGTGAGTTTACAGTGGCAAAGGAAATGGGACTTGCATGTTGTAATTGTCATGTTTTGTATTTAATAGCATGATGAGTTCGCGTCTGAACTGTTGTTGGAATGGAGGGCAGTAGCCCAATGAAGTTGTGTGTTCAGTTCTCCTTCTGTATTCAAACTTCAGTCAACAGAGATGGCAGCAGCTTGGGATGTAAAGCAGGCAGTTATGCAACTAAAGAGCCGCAGTTCAATCCTTTGCTCCTCCTGCCAAGTGTGAAGGTGGTTTTTAAGTGTGATTATAAACAATTCTAAATCAAAAGATGAATCATATGTAGACTATTGTACATCCTGTGTCTGGTATTACTAGACTGAACATCGTCAACAACCCAGGACCACAGCAACGGGTGACCAATATTAAAATAAGCCCATTGGTCACTTTGATGAAATATTAGCTTGAAATGCTTCAGGCATATCATTTTGCCATCACGAGTGCTAGAGCAATGCAAATGTATATGATGATCTGACACTGTAAACACAGTACAGCGTTGGATAGAGCCAGACATTACTGCATTGGATGCTATTGACTATGGTAAAATAATGACTTTTTTAGAACTTGATGAAATGATATGAAGGAGATCTTGAACAAGGAGATGAAAACGATGGACATGGCTGAAACAATCAAAATCTTGTAGTAGTTTGGGAACAGGTTCAGGCATGCTGTATGCAAGAGAGGCAAACTCCACAGGAGGCCTGGGAGATTGAAGCCAACTCATGCAGAACAATAGTTTGGGGAGGAAAAAAAGCTGCTAATGGTCAAAACCAATTTATGGCAATACAGTGATTAAATAGAATTTTCAATATGAAAATGATTTCAGAACATAATTTAAAAATGGGGCTACTTTGTTACACCATGGCTACAAGCACCTCTTATTTTCCAGGCTAGCTACTGGCTTTGTTGTCACTGTGGTCCGAGGTCTGTTTGGTTTCCATGCCTGCTACTTCTGAGCTGTGGTTCCCAGGTCATGGGCTTCTCACATGGACATGTTCACTCAAATATTGTATTGATATATATCTTAAATTATATTGCTGAGTTATTTATATATACATATATTTATATTTGGATGGTATTGGTATACTATATCAGCAGGTTGCTACGTATTTCAATACAATGATCGCAAGTTGGGAATCGAGTTTGAAGGATCACAACAAAGTCTCTTTTCTTTTTCTCATGTCATCTTCAATCACCTTGTGTGCTCTTTCCTTCCAGTCATTCTGTCCCTGAGTCATGGCGGACAGGAGAGCGGAGAAGTCATGTGAAGAAGCCAGCAGGTCATTGGCCAAGGGGGAGTACGAGGCGGCGGTCAGCCACAGCACAGACACCCTGCTGGCGCTGGGGCCCCGGGCGCCCCCCTCCGGAGCCCCCCTCCCAAACAGCCCC
>OMKQ01055023.1:0-12001 GCA_900302335.1 Phycis phycis | reverse complement strand
TCTCTCCCTCCCTCAGTTTCTCTTTAGTCCTCTCTCTCTCTCCCCTCTCCATTTCTCTTTAGTCCTCTCTCTCTCTCTCCCTCCCTCTCTTTCTCTCTCCTCCTCGCCCTCTCTCTCTCTCTCTCTCTCTGCCTCTCCCTCTCTCTGTCTCTCTTTCGCTCTCTCTCTCTCTCTCTCTCTCTCTCTCTCTCTCTCTCTCTCTCTCTCTCTCCCTCCCTCTGTTTCTCTTTAGTCCTCTCTCTCTCTCTCTCTCTCTCCCTCCCTCTGTTTCTCTTTAGTCCTATCTCTCTCTCCCTCTCTCTCTCCCTCTCTCTCCCTCCCTCTGTTTCTCTTTAGTCCTCTCTCTCTCTCCCCTCTCCATTTCTCTTTAGGCCTCTCTCTCTCTCCCTCTCCCAACCTCTGTTTCTCTTTAGTCCTCTCACTCTCTATCTCTCTACCTCTCCCTCCCTCTGTTTCTCTTTAGTCCTCTCTCTCTCTCTCTCTCTCTCCCTCTGTTTCTCTTTAGTCCTCTCTCTCTCCCTCCCTCTGTTTCTCTTTAGTCCTCTCACTCTCTCTCTCACTCTGTTTCTCTTTAGTCCTCTCTCTCTCTCTCTCTCTCCCTCTGTTTCTCTTTAGTCCTCTCTCTCTCCCTCCCTCTGTTTCTCTTTAGTCCTCTCACTCTCTCTCTCACTCTGTTTCTCTTTAGTCCTCTCTCTCTCTCTCCCTCCCTCTGTTTCTCTTTAGTCCTCTCACTCTCCTCCTCATCTTCTTCCAAATGTCTTTTCATCTCTCTCTAATGCTAAGAAAACGCATATTCACATTAAAAGCTTTTCCTAAAATGTGAAACATAAAACAGTCCTTACTGTGCCTTACTTTGCCTTTTCAACAACTGCCTGTGAATGGTGATGAATGAGACTCACACAGAAACATCCCATATGTGAGCGGTTAACCAGGAGCCTGCTAATTGGACTCCCGTCATCGACATATGGAAAGGGCTTTCTCGTCTACTGTGTCGAACACAAACATAAACGCAGCGCAACAGAAAGTTTGACGCACGCCGTCTCCTGTGGCTCCAAACATTACAAGTGTTATACAATGATTATTCATATCAATGAGCATAACTTTCCGTCAGCTGTTTTATTCAAAACAACGTACAGTGAATTAAATCATTAAGGAGCACATCTGGCATGAGGACACCCTGCTCAGGGAGGACTACAGGTAGACATCAGGGTTTGAATCCAGTACCTTCAGCCTGGGAGTCAAACACCCACATACACACATACACACACACACATACACAGGCATGTCCACACACACACACACACACACACACACACATAGAAAGAGCGAATGGAATAAAGACAGAAATAACAAAATGAAGGAAGGATCAAAGAGAAAGAAAAGAGAGAGAGACACATGCGATGAACTGTGCCCAGTCTTAAGCATTCAGATGTGCTTATTTCATCATTGTTATTTCGCAATCACATGATGTCTTCCTCAGCCATCCCTGCTTTGTTCCTTCTAAAGGTTCTCCTCTTTTCCTGTCAATTAGGAATCACTTAAGAGGGAACCTTCAATCCACAGGGGGTTGGTGGGGGGTGACTGTGTGGATGCATGTGTGTGTGTGTGTGTGTGTGTGTCTTGCTCTTAGTCAGACTCCCTGCAACCGCGATAAAACCTTTGTGGCGGACTCAGAATGCTCCAGCACGCTTCGTGTTCAACCGACACAAATTCTCCCACGTGACCCCCCTCTTCCATGACCTCCACTGGCTCCCTGTAGTGGCTCGCATCAAATTCAAGACGGTGCTACTGGCCTACGAAGCCATTAATGGAACTGCCCCTACCTACCTCCAAGCGTTAGTGAAACCCCATGCCCCTGCTGGAGCACTCCGCTCAACTACCTCAGCTGGTCGACTGGTCCCTCCATCACTAAAAGGAGGAAAAGGTTGGACGGCGAAATCACAACTCCACCACCGTGGTGGAACGAGCCTCCGGAAGAGACTCAAGACTCACTTGTTCAGAGTTAACCTGAACCCTGCATAACATCCATCCTCTACCTACCCGCCCCTCATAATTTTTTTTTTCATCATGCTCTTGTATGTTATATGTCTTGGTACAATAATTGCTCTTTGTAACTTAGCCAGAGATGTTGTATACTAGCAATGGTTAACCTAGCATTTGAAATGCTTGAAACTTGTTCTGGTGACTTGCTTACTGTATTAACAGCAATGAAATGTTTCACCTTCTTCTGACAAATGTACTTTTTGTAAGTCGCTTTGCATAAAAGTGTCTGCTAAATGCCCTAAATGTAAATGTAAATGTGTGTGTATGTGTGTCTGTGTGTGTGTGTGTGTGTGTGTGTGTGTGTGAGTGTACATCATGTACCTAGTGTACCTAGCATGTGGTTGGCGCAGGCTTCCATCTTTGTTGTGTCTGTTTGTGGGGTCATCCTTCTGTAGCTGGTTCTTGCGTGTCAACAGGATGCAGAGTGCAGCCAGCCACAGACCCCCTGTGGCGGGCTGCCATGAATCAGGACCCCCCCCCCTCTTCAATTCCCATCTCCATGGAGACCCCACCGGTCTCAACTAATGGAACGGATCAGTGATCAAACCGAAGCCGCATTGACTTTCAAAAAGTTAGTCCGTGCTTCTCCAGGCAGCCATAATCCATTTACATCTTTAGAAGCATGTTGCCTACTGCTCCTTCTGCACACGGAACCGAAGTGGGATATACTTAAAAACAATATCAATAACTATAATTATTGAAAGGATAACGGAAGGATGGTTCAGTGGCGAGGGTGTTCCACGTCTGCCGAAGTTGTTTGGTATCAGCTCTGGAGCACCTGAGTCCCGCTGAGGCCTGAGATAACATTTGATGACATTTTGGAAAACAAGCTGTCACGTGAATTTGAATGTCAATTAATACCTCAGGTGAGATATTTGCTGTATATGTATAGATATATATATATGTATATGTCTTTTATGTTCCATATTTATTCAGTTTTGGAAATCCCATATGGTCTATAAAGTAGTCGTAGTAGTAGTAGTAGTAGTGACATTGTAGAAAACAAATACACTCCATGATTAGTGAAGCACATGGAAGGTTTATTATACTCCTCACGGCCACAGAAAAAGGAACTCAAAAGAAAAGCCATGATGTGTTGAGATCACAACCTTGGTGACAATGAGAACATCTCTGTCAGAGGGAGAATGCGGCTCCATCCTGCCTACAATGGATATCGCTTCATACTGATACTGTTCCAGGCATTAGTCATACCCATGTATTTTGGTTGGACTTTGGAATTTGTGTTTCCAGGAAAACAAAAAAAATGTCCAGGCAAAAGATATTGTGAGACCAAATAGCCCAAAAATGTAAATCACAACTATTCAGGAGTGGGTAGTCATACAAGTGGTCAATATCCACTCCAAGGTATGCCGTTATTGAAAATAATGTGTGCATAATTTTCAATAACAGCACAACTTGTTGTGGATTATCCCTTACACACGCTGGATTTAAAAAGTCTACATGCCCCTGTTCAAAAAATGAGACCAAGACAAATAATTTCAGAGATGTGTCCACCTTTATTTATTGTGTCCTATAACCTGCACAATGCAATTGACAATCAAAGTCCTTTGGGGAAATAAAATAAATAAATAACGTGGATGCATACCCTCTTATAATTGGAGATGTGACTGTGTTCAGAATTAACCAATCACGTTCAAATGAATGTGACACAGTAGTCAGTACAAGTCTGCCATCCATTAAAGTGACACTGATTAGTCCCAAACAAAGCAGTACTCTCCTGACATTTGCCTAGTTGCATCTTACAGCAAAAGCCATAGTCCGCGAAGTGCTTACAAAGCATCAAAGGGGTCTCATTGTTGAAAGGTATCATCAGGAGAAGGGTACAAACTCATTTCCAAGGCATTAGATATGCTATGGAACACAGTCATCAACAAGTGGAGAAAGCTGGTCAGGGAGGCTGCCAAGAGGCGACAGCAACAATAACGCAGCTGCAGGAATTTTCTGGCAAGTACTGGCTGTGTACTTCATGCAACAGCAATCTCCAGTAGTCTTCATATGTCTGGGCTATGGGGTGGCAAGACGGCAGCCTTTTCTTAATAAGGAAAACATCCAAGCACGGCAAAATTTTGCAAGAACATACATCATCTCTCCGAAAAGCCTACTGGGAAATGTGCCATGGTCCAAGGTTGAACCTTTCGGCCAAAAGTCTCAAAGGTGTGTGAATGTTTGATGCAGAAACAACACTGAAGAGCACCACTGTGAGGCACGCTGGCAGCGTCATGCTCTGGGGCTGTTTCTCTTCAGCTGGAACTGGAGCTTCAGTCAAGGTGGAGGGAATAATGAACGGTTCCAAATACCAGTCCAGTTCGGCATGAAAGCTTCAGGCGTCGGCTAGAGAGCCAAGGTTGAAGAGGAATTTCACCCTTCATCATGACCACGATCCAAAGCATACATCCAAATGAATGGCTTCACCAGACGAACATTAAAGTTTTGGAACGGCCCAGCCAGAGCCCAGACCTGAACCCAACAGAGAATCTGAGAGGTGACCTGAGGAAGGCTGTGCACAGGAGATGTCCTCACAATCTCACAGATTTGGACGCTTCTGCAAGGAAGAGTGGGTAAATATTCCCACGTCAACATGTGCCCTGCTGATAGACCCCTACCCAAAAGACTGAAAGCTCTAGTAACATGAAAAGGTGCTTCAACAAAGTATTAGTTTAAGAGTGAGCACACTCATGCAACCACATGATTTAATCTTTTCTATTTTCATTTATACCCTCTAAAGGATTTCAGTTTGTTTTTAATTGCATTGTGCGGGTTATAAATTCAAGTCCCACAACATTGGTATTATGAGCATGTTTGTGATGTAAGACAGAGGATGGGTGAATAATGGCATCCATGGGTGAATGAAAGAGAATATGTGAATAGGAAGGGAGATTAGAGTGGAGGGGTCAATACATTTGTCATCATTTGTCATGAAACAATTATGTGGGAAACAATCATAAACTGGCTTCTAGGGTTAGAGCTTCATATTCACTCACTCTTCCCTTAATCTATCTTTGCATCACTGAGCCACTGACTTTGATCAACAGAGTTTATAATTGACAATGCAATCAAGATGACATTGATTCAAAAATGCACATTTTCCAAGGAGAATTTCTACAATGCTGATCACGCACAACCAAGGAGATGGCAGAACATTTGGTCAGAGGTCATGAAATACATTACTGATGGGTGGTTCTATATGACCTACTTGGTCATATACGTAGAACCACTCACTGTGTTGTGATATACTTTGTGATATTGTCATAATCTTATATGTGTTTGTACTGTGTTCTTCAATCTGAAGGTTTTCCTTTCTCTGGATATTGTGGTATGGGTTGTCTTGTTGTGGTTTGCCATGCAGTATACACTGGGAGAATCCCTGGGAGAAGAGTTGCAATTCTCCATGTGGTCTGCATGAACAGAATGTAAAGGACTAGCAGATTTCATGTATTAGGTTTAGTATAGTTAAAGCATAATATCTAAAGTTTAAAGTACAATTAAAGATCGATGAGATTGTATGGCATTAATGTGTTTTTCAGTAGAAATTCAGCTTGTGTGTGTAAGATAGGGTTCAGTCCTACTCTCCTTGGTCTAACTTTAGCTGTGACTTCTTGGTCTGAGTCTTCAACTTCATCCAAACAGAGCAGAAAACAATCTTTTGAGCTCTGTCAACTGTGTGCTAATGAGATGCTGGTTATGGTCTGGTTAATAATTAACACCATAAGTGCACTTCCAAGGAAAAGAAGGAGCAGTCCTGTTCGTTGGCCTTGAAGCGAGATGCTAACTGGCAGCTCTGTGACTGCACGAGACGCCACCTGTGAGCACCTGAAGGTTACTGCTGACGTGATCATTGGGGGACAGTGTTGTGCTTCCATGAAGCTATAATTTTGCTAGGTGTCGCTTTGCTAGGTGGGTGCTCTGAACGCAGAGCACCCACGGCCTCAGTGGAGCCCCGGTCTCCAGAGCCGCTCTACAACAGCTCTATTGGCCAAAACACCAGCTATGATCTCGTCAGGTTTTATATTCCGACTCAACGTGGAGTATTGACATTAACAAAACGACATAAGTACATTCTGTTCCCATGGTAGCCAACGTGGGAACCCGCACGGCCTGCCCTCCGAGGATGGTAACCGACAACTTGATCCACTGAGACGCTGGCTGCGATGTTGTGTTGAGGGTTAGAATGGGCATTCCAGTTCACGTGATGTGTTTTAAATTACAATCATCCCATTAGACCTCCATGGAGCCCACCCCAGGCAGGACTTGAACCCCAGTCTCCAGAGAGTGATAAACAACAGGCCCCCCACTGGGCCACCAATTCTTTGCATCATAATTCACATGACATCATTACATTTCCCAAAGAATTTGAAGTTTCCATGGAGACCATCCACAGCGGGATTTGAATCTAGGTCTCCTGAAATTACAACTGACAGCTCTCTCCTCTCCTCCCACGAGGAGCCACCTGTGATCGATCTGAGGTTGTAATTGACAACACACTCCCCATGATGGTGTTACGGTTTCAGAAATGCACGGTTTGTGTCAGCCGTCCATGGTGCTGAGCCTCCGCCTCCACATCTGACTGCCAACAGCACCGAGACACCGGCGATGATCTGAGGTTCTAATTAACGTTCACATCGACATTGTTGTTGAAAAGCATAATAAGCTTTCTCCGAAGCACCACAATATAAAATAAGTTCTTCTTCTGAAAGTGTGAACACAGATAAGCAGTCAGCCAAGCTTAATTAATGAGCCAGGAAATGAGCAGTGGCTCATTTAAGACTTCTTGTCTTAAATCACTGGATTTAAGACAAGAAGTCCAGTGATTCACATGACTCATTAATATTACTAAACACTGGCAGTAAAAAGAAATACAAAATTCAGGAATAACTCTTAACTATACAACTAGCCTAATGCTTGATAAAATACATTTGCTTAATGCAAATCAGAGACTGACTGATGCCACAATGCTCCTGACAGGCTGTTGACAGGCACATGTTTAGTTTGTATGAAACCATACAAACTAAACATGTGCCAATGCAAACGTAATTATTGGTAAACCGCTGGACCCCCCAAGACATCATGTTCGTACTGAGCATGTGCGAACGACTACAATAAAAAAAAAACGTACGATAAAAAGACCAAAGACCCAACTCGGCTCCATTACATTCAGCGCACATCTCCAGGTTCCCCGGTCACCTCACAACACTTAACAACAGGCGCTACAAACGACTCAGAGCTGCTCAGAGGACCTCCAGCCATGCTTACCCACCGCCAATTATAACAACAAAGAAACGGGAAAAAAACCACCAGAAATGATAACACAGAACAACAGCGCTCGGCGGCGCGGCGCAGCTGTGCTGATGAAAGCGGGTTAACCAGGGTGGCCGCTGAAAACAGGGCGGCGCTCGGCAGGTTTCACACCAGGATAAACCTGACGTGCGTTCTGTCTTCATGTCACCGCTTCTGTTCTTTAAAGATCAATCCCCATCACACGGCGCCTCGCCATACGTACTCCAGAAGCAGGTCTGCAGTACGCTTTTGAGTCAAGTTTAAAGAAACGTCAAAATGTACGATTTGAATTCATCCCCAGGGGGCGATTTATCAAAACACGTACAAAACTGTAACTGACAGACACATCTTTGATTGCCCACCTTTTCCCTACGCAGCAGAAAAAAACTGTTATTCAAAAGAGCAAGCTAGAGAGAGAGAGAGAAGGGAGAGAGAGAGAGAGAGGAGAGAGAGAGATAGAGGACGGGATTACTGGGCAAGAGAGAGAGAAGGAAGACAGAAAGAAATAGCAAGAGAGAGGGAGGATGAGAGAGGGAGGGAGATGAGAGAGTGAGGCGAAAGTAAGAAGGGGTGAGGGAGGGATGAGGAACAGAATAACCAAAGTGTATAAACCCATAGTAACGATATGCTGTTGTATCTAATCCCATAGTAAAGATATGATGTTATATCAAATCCCATAGTAACAACATGCTGTTGTATCTAATCCCATAGTACCGATATACTGTTGTAACAATATGATGTTGTATCCAATCCCATAGTAACAATGTTGTATCTGTTGTATCTAATCCCATAATAACAATTTGTTGTTGTATCTCTGTTCTCCCAAGGAAAGAAACTAGCAGTGCAAGGAATCAAAACTGTCAGGGTTGAGGGTTTGACTCCGTGTTTACTGGTAGAACAAGGCATTCACAATGCCAGGGTTATGGGTTCGATGCCGTTTCTATCTTAACTAATAGAGCAAGGCACTTGCACTACAGGTTCATGGGTCCAATTCCCACTGGAAGCTTCCCATGCCAAGGGTGTACAGTGTATACCAGGGGTCACCAACCTATTTGAACCTGAGAGCTACTTCAAGGGTACTGTGTAATACGAAGGGCTACTTGTTGGATAGCCTTCAAATTCCTCACATTCTCCTCGTCTTTGAACATCATGTTTGCAATTGTCATCATTGCTCCTTTCAAGACCTCCCTGTCCGAAAAGTCTTTTTTGTTCTTTATAAAAAAAAACGTGCAGCTCTAAATTAAGTTTCAGTTGCCTTTTGTGACTTTTTCACCGGCCTCATGAAAAATTACTGTTTGCCCAAAGCTGCTTTTAACTCCCAGGTCTTTTCTACCCGTAGGGCACTGCCAGGTGGGTAGTTAGCATGGAAGCTAGTGACAGGTAATGTCTTTCCACATTGTGCCACTTTGCAGTCGCCACAGTCGCTCCGCAAACTGAGACATACACACTTGTATTTTACTGTCGTAAAACATTTCTTTTGCTTTTCCGCCATGTTTTTCTTTATTTTGTGGGTAGAATCTGCATCTAGCTCCCAATTTGATTTGCTAGCTTGTCTCAGAAGACAAAGAGTACACGCGATATTGAACTTTCCAGACAAGTGCAGAATTATAAATCTTTTTTTTTTTCAATATTGCCAGTGCCTTTAAATCTACATCAATGCAAGTGTTACTGATTAAAAAAGATCAACACAATGAAATAAAAATGTACATTTTTTTTTATTTCTTTCCATGGTGACTAGTGCTATTTTTAGAACATACCCTGTGGGCAACTCCCGTGGTCGCTGTGAGCACCAAGGTGCTCGCGGGCACCGTGTTGGCTACTCTTGGTGTATACACTCTTGGTACTGTAAGGTGCTGTAAGATACTTTGCATACTTTACTCTCCAAATGCTTACTTTACCAAGAAGGTGACGGACATCAGCATATCCCTTACCTCTGCTGCTACCTTCCCTAACCCCACCTCCACAGCCATTCTCCCTCCCCCAGCTCCCGCCTCTGCTAGATTTAACCATTTTACCCCTCTTTCCTCCGAAGAGGTCCTGAAACTGGTCACAGCCAACCATGCGACCTCCTGTCCTCTTGACCCCATCCCCTCCTCCCTTCTCCAGGCCATCTCGACCAACATCATACCATTTATCACCTTCCTCATGAACTCTTCCCACACCTCAGGTCTCATCCCTACACCCTTCAAAACTGCCAGTCAAACCACTCCTCAAGAAGCCTACCCTCAACACTGCTGACATCCTGAACTACAGACCGGTATCTCTGCTGTCATTCCTTTCTAAAACCCTGGAACGTGCAGTCTCTAACCAACTGTCCTCCTACCTCTCAGAAAACGACTTGCTTGATCCCCATCAGACTGGCTTCAAGACTGCGCACTCAACAGAGACGGACCTCCTGACGGTGACAGAATCCCTTCATGCCACCAAAGCCTCTTCCCTCTCATCAGTGGTTGTTCTCCTCGACCTGTCTGCGGTGTTCGACACCGTGAACCACCAGACCCTCCTCGCCACCCTCACTGAACTCGGCATTGCTGACACTGCGCTAGCCTGGTTCACATCTTACCTTATGGATCGCACTTATCAGGTCACATGGAACAGCTCCCTGTCCAAACCCCACTCGCTAAACACTGGGGTCCCTCAAGGCTCAGTATTAGGACCGCTTCTGTTCTCCCTATAGATGAAATCTCTATGCTCTGTAATCACCTTCCCCCCCTCAGACACTCTGATTGCAACAGAATCATCTCAGAATGCTTGACAGACATCAGCTTTTGGACAACTGAGCATCAACTCAAGCTCAAAGACTGAGCTTCTCTTCATACGTGGGGGGAAGACTGCCTCCACAGGGACGTGCTGGTCTCAGTCAAGGGCATCACAACATCTGCCTAACAGACCACAAGGAACCTGGGCGTAATAGTTGACAACCAACTGTCCTGCACTGCAAACATCACTGCAGTGACCCGCTCCTGTAGATTTGCTCTCTACAACATCCACAGGATCTGGCCTTTCCTCACGAGGGAAGCAACACAGATCCTGACCCAAGCACTTGTCATCTCCCGCCTCGACTACTGTAACTCTTAGCTGGACTCCCTGCAACTGCAATTAAACCTTTTCAGCGGATCCAGAACGCTGCAGCACGCCTCGTGTTCAACCAAAACAAATTCTCCCACGTGACCCCCTCTTCCAAGACCTCCACTGGCTTCCTGTAGTGGCTTGCATCAAATTCAAGACGATGCTACTGGCCTACAAAGCCGTCAATGGAACTGCCCCTACCTACCTCCAAACATAAGTGAAACACCACGCCCCTGCTCGAGCACTCCGCTCAACTACCTCAGCAGGTCAACTGGTACCACCATCACTAAAAGGAGGAAAAGGTTGGATGGCGAAATCTCAACTCTTCTCCGTTTTGGCACCGCAGTGGTGGAACGAGCTCTCTGCCAATGTCAGGACTGCAGAGTCACTCCCCATCGTCCGGAAGAGACTCACAGAGTTCACCTGAACCCTGCATAACTATCCTCATGCTCTTATTGGTTGTACGTCTTGGCACTTTAATCACTGTAATTTGGCACTTTGATCGCTCTTTGTAACTTGGCACTTAGTCAGAGATGTTGTATACTAGCAATGGTTAACCTAGCAATTGAAATGCTTGAAACTTGTTCTGGTGACTTTCTTACTGTATTAGCAGCAATGAAATGTTTCACCTTCTTATGACAAATGTTCTCTTTGTAACTCTTTGAATAAAAGCGTCTGCTAAATGCCCTAAATGTAAATGTCATGTAAATGCTGGGCTGGGTTCTCACGTCTCCCCACCTGGACCTCCTGTAGAGCGTACTGTGTGGAGTGAGGGGCGCTAGGGAGCCGAGCTGCATTGACTTGCAGTGTTCTCCCAGCCCACCAATACACACCCTGCATGGATACTGCATGAGCTCAGCTGGAGGCAGCCACAGCGAGGGATTCTTGGGGGTTTGGAGGAGATCACAGAGAATGCGGAAGGCGTGAGTCGGGAGAAAAAAGCACTCAAAAGACTCAGTTACTGGAGAGGCCCTGAAGTATGAAGGAATATTGGGATTATCTGAGATGTAGCAGTGTCAGAGTTACCGTAGTTCATTAAGAATGAAAACACAAAATTTTTTGTGACTTGTTCACTTGTTATAGATCCAAAAATAAATACCCATTTAGCTTTGTTGTATATATATATATATATACCTATATAAACATATATTGTAACAGGCTGAAGGGGGTGGGATTTCCATGTCACCGAGTTCAAGAACACACACACACAAAGAACAAGTCAATACGCAATTGGAAAGCTGGCCACTATCCGCTCAAAATCCACAATCCTTAATCAAAGTCGGTGGTCCGTTGTCCAGGGGTCATCCCAAAGGGGACCCTCAGCCCAAACACACAGTTCACACACAGCGGGGGTGGGCGCTCCAGATCCCATAGGGGTCATCTCACAGTCGCTTCTAACTCCAAACTCTTCCTCGGTTGTCACACAGACACCTCCTCCAGGTGGTCCTGTCATCCCCCGAGCCTTGAGGCTTCACCACCCACAGGGGGTCCTCTTCAGAGCAGGAAGTTCCTATAAGGCTCAGGGGCGGAGCCAGGGAGCTCCACGCTATCTTCAATGATCACTGCTCCCTGCCGTCTGCCACAATATCTATAT
>OMKQ01055014.1:0-13201 GCA_900302335.1 Phycis phycis | reverse complement strand
GTGGGTGTGTGTGTGTGTGTGTGTGTGTGTGTGTGGGTGGGTGTGTGTGTGTGTGTGTGCGTGCATGTGTGCGTGCGTGTGTGTGCATGCGTGTGTGTGCGTGCGTGTGAGTGTGTGTGTGTGTGTGTGCGTGTGTGTGTGTGTGTGTGTGTGTGTGTGTGTGTGTGTGTGTGTGTGTGTGTGTGTGTGTGTGTGTGTGTGTGTGTGTGTGTGTGTGTGTTCGGGTCATAACCTTTTTCTTTTTGTTTCCTGGATTGTCTCTCGTCCTGTCAGTCAGCGCTGTGTCAGAGTATAACGTCTTAGCAGCGGCTTGGCAGACACTGCATTATTGTGTGTGAACGTAGCTATGGCGGTTCCATGCACTGAACTGAAATAACGGCCACTGTAGGATAAAGGAAGACGCAAGCAGATTTGCGCACACACACACACACAAAAACGATAGAATCGCCCAGTCTCAACATCTCCGCTACAGGTCAGACCAGGGATATCAGGTTACGCTGTCATTGTGTCTAGTTCTCTCCCTATTCCCCACTTCCCTCTATCTTTTTCTCACTGTCCCTACATCTCTCTCTCTCTCTCTCTCTCTCTCTCTCTCTCTCTCTCTCTCTCTCTCTCTCTCTCTCTCTCTCCCGTTGCCCCTTAAACCTAACACCTTAAATCTTCCACCTGTCTGTCCGTCTGTTGCACTGTTTGATCATATTTCTCTCTCACAGTGTCACAGTGCCTCTCTCTCTCTCTCTTTCGCTCGCTCTCCCTCTCAGCCTTTCTTGTTCTTCCTTCCATGCAGCAGCTTCCTTCAATACACAACTGCTGTGATCATGTCACATTTACAGGCGACATTTCATTCCGACATTTCGACACCCCGCAGCCGCGGAGGGCCTCTCCGTGGCCATGGCGATTCAGGCCGAGTTCAAGTAGAGACATGGCTTCGGGGGGAGATAACAACGTGTATTTCACGTGGACCGGACCGCCTCTCGTGAGTTTGCAAAGGGGGAGTCGGGGTGGAGGGTGGAGGGCTTTCTGTGTGCCTAACAAGCCCTCAGATATTCAGCCCTTTGAAACAGAACAATTACTACCAGCTGAAGTAAAGCCGACTGCGGTTTAGTGCGCTGGTTCTCTATTATCAGCGTGCGTCTTATCGCTGGAGACTCCCGGTACCTCAGGGCTCCCTGCGTGGCCCCGATCCTCTCGTTTATCACAGGCACCAGAAGGCGTCTCGGCGCCGCGGCTCCGCGTTCTGCCGCCATCAGCTCATCAAACGCGGCAGAGGGGAGGGGCCGCTACTGCCGTCGCTCTTTCAACTGGCGCCCGCCGTCATCACCTTCCGCGCCGACGAGGAGCTCTGCGCTTCTCTTTCTTCCGGGTGCCACGGACGCAGATGGAGCACGGCGTATTTAACTCCCAATTCATTCGGCAATCTGATCGGAGACGTTCAGAAGGTCATGAGGGGGCCCACACCCACCCAGCCACCCTCCTCCATTAGCAGAGATAACCTGCTCTGCTCTGCTCTGCTCTGCTCTGCTCTCGCTGCTCTGGCTGCTCTGGCTGCTGCGGCATGCAGAAGAGTACTGTGCGTGTTTTGGGCTGCGTTCGGGGCTATCCAGGTCAAGCAATGAAGCGCGACAGAGTGCACGATGTGCTCTCTGGGGCGGTTCCACCCGCTGCTGTCAAACAGCATGTCTGGAAGCATGTCCGCCCTGTCTGTCTGATAATTGAATCTTTGGTCAATGTCAGGCCAAGGAGGCCCATAATGCAACTTGTTTTGTTATGACGCTAATGTGAGAGGACGCACAGCCCACTGCACCGGTGGCTTCTAAGGTGACATTAAAGGTTCTCAATAAGCCTTTGGACGTCTGCGAGTAAGAGCGTTTCACGTGCACACGTGCATACACACACACACAGAGACACAAATAAATGATGGCTCAGACATGCACACACACACACATACACACACACACACACACACACAAAAAGAAATCCATGCACAGACACACACAATCACAGACATGCATGCATTTTTCTCCTTGTTTAATGTGAGTTGCCTACTCTCTGGAACCACAGACACAATTGTTGGCGCTCCTTCGGGGATTCTGCTGTCACATCTGCTGCCAGGAAGCAACAGCCGCGGCATTTGTCAACCAGCACAAGATGACGTAATGCTATGTTTACTCCATAGTGGATGGTGTTCATCCGCTCTCGATTTTTATATGTATATCTGCTATACAGGCTATAATATAGATATATATGATTTGGTATGATTATGTAAAAATTATATGCTAGCTATAAATTGCTTTGTATCTGTAAAGTATCTAAAGCCATAGAAGAAAATGTCATTGAAATTATGGTTGGAATGTTTGGTGATAAATTGGTACGGATTTCACTGAATTTCATGGCATAATCAGATTTCACATGGCAGCCAACATCAGATCAGCAGTTTGATGTAAGAATCAAAACACCGCAACCTGAAGGTTGGTCTTAAGTTTAATTTCACAAACATGCTGGAATGAGATCTGAGCATGATGGGAGGTTCACGCTGCATTAGCAGTGTTCACACAAAGGCAAACATGCGACGCGGTGCCACTGGCTAACACATGCTAATAACACGGACGGCAAGAGGTCTGAATGCCAAAGGTGTGTGGAGGACAGGCAAGTTAGCTCTGGAATATAATCAGAGGATGATGTCATGTGTTTCTCAGAAGAGGGTGAAGTGCACTGAACTGCATGGCCCTCGTTTTATTTTATACAGCGCAACAGTGCCACTTAGTGGTGATCCAGGAAGGCAGCGGGTTACATAAGGCTTGTGGATCATTACATCATCTCTCTTCATCAAAGGGGAGTTTTCACCAAAGAAAGGATGTATACATAGCTAACCCTATCCTATTCACCTCCCAACTTCATATTTGTACTATTGTTCTTTCTTACTGATAGCATGGACTTGGTGACGTCAACAATTTCCCAAAGTGGAAAGGCATGACAATACACATCACCATGTCCGCCATGGGATGCACTACAATTACAAATATATATATATATGTTAATATTTAGACGATATAGCATTTAATATGCAAGGCGTGTCACGTCTACTGCAAAGGTTGATGGGTACAAATTAAAAAAACACACGCGCACAAACGTCACGACCTCACAGACAAAGAACGAGGCAAGCCTGTAAACAACGTGAAGTGTGAAAGGGTGATGATGAGCAGAAGGTGCAGAAGAGGCATTACTTTCTATATAGGTCATCTTAAGGGCACACAATAACTATGGGAGAGATTCCCTACATGTATACATTGGTTTACATTGCTGTCAACAGGGTAATGAACCAAATAAACGACATAACACTATATATCTGCACCTGTTGCTTTGATCAACAGATAAAGGAGATAAATAACATACGATATCTAAAACCTAGGAAAATGTCCGCTGACTGTCTCCAGGGAGTAACCACGGTAACGCTCACTTTGTGAAAGGTGTAAATAAGTGGATACGGTCCTGCTGTAGAGCTACTATGCCTTACACGCTGCCATCACACATTAGACACATGTTAGTCAATGGAATAGCGAGCAACGGGCGTAATTCTCTGGAGATGGTAATGGTGATTGACGCAAGCATGGCTGGTTAGGCAACAATATAGAATAGGTAACCAAATTGCATTGCAGTTTAACAAGTGGTTAAGCGTGATCAGCTCCTAATCTATCTAGATAAATAAAACACGTTTGACGTACGCTCAAGTCTTTGACTGACCATAAAGGGTCACACCTTATGATTCACTGCAATAACAACGTGGAGGGGTGGGGGGTTTGGTACGGTCTGTGCAGGGGAGAGACAGGATGGGGGCGTGGCTCTTGGGACCCAATGAGAAAGCAGGGGGATTAGGGGCAGGTGTTGGTAAAGTCAAATCAGCAGCAGTGTTCAGGAGAGCCCACAGAGAGGTGGGTGTCTATGCCAGTGTCGGGACAGTGGGGACACAGACCACGCCGACAGCTGGGGCTGTTGGTGTGGTTTTGAGACAGCTATCTACACAGTGACTTTCATTTGCTTAACCTTTTCCAAAAAGGTGAAAATGGCATCTACGTAAAGTATTAAATGGTGTAAACGGGGTATATTGGCATTTAAATGTACATTTAGCAATGCGATGCACGACAGTGGTTGTATTGGACAAACACAGAGCATTTGGGTTCCATATGAGGGAGGGGGGCGGGGTCAAAACCCATGCTGTCACAGACGGGTGTGCAGCCAATAGAAAACTACTTCTCTGGAGTTTTCTTTAGCAGGAAGTAGAAGACTTCTTGTATTTTTAAGATTGTTTGAATTGATTAACAACTTTATACATTTTAGTCAAAACTAACACAGAATGGTTGACCAACAGAGCGAAACAGAAAGAGTTTTCAACTGAAAAAAAGTGACTTTGGGGTTAACTTCCCCTTTAAAGGTTTAAAAGTAATAACTAATACATTATCACAGCAGCAACATATAAGTACATAGTCTGACTTGTGAGATGGCAGCTTTGAACAGGTATAGCAGGTATAATCCATCCCCCCCTTGCCTACCATTGTTGGCCACACTGAGGGACATGCTGAGACCACTCTTTCTCCTCCTCAGGGACATGAGCCTGGCCTGGGAGATCTCCCGCACCATGGAGGAGATGTGGTCCTTGCTGGAGTCACTGGAGTGGCCCGGGGGGGACGCCTTGGCATCCTCACCTCCGCTGGTTTTACCCTGCAGGGGAGAGAGACATTTAAAATAGAGATCTCAGCACTGACACGAGAAATATGCACACATATATTAAGTACAAATCAAACCACGGCAATCAAAAAGAAGGAGACAGCACCCTCATCTGGTGGAGGAACAGCTACTGCAAAATGATGTTCTGCTTTAGGTGCTTTTTGCTTTTTGCCATAAAAAGTGCAACTGTGTATTCCACAAGCTCTCTAAAAGTATGTGATGAACTGCAGATAATATATATATATATATATACACCTACAGTGATAGCAGCCAGACAGGTGGATGGACACAGGGACAGACAGGCATAGATATATAGATAGATAGATAGATAGATAGATAGATAGATAGATACATAGATACATAGATAGAACTATCATAGGATCCTTACATTCCCATTTTGCTTTGAGAATCTGTAAATCGGGGGTAATGAGTACGATTTTGATCTGCAAACAAAACACAGAGAATGGGTGATATAGCAGGTGTATCAACTTTGTTTCAGGCAACAGCCCCGAAAAATGTATATTTGGATTTTCAGCAGTCTGGTCATGTAGAGTCCACCTACCGTTCTGACCTCACATCCTTAACTCATATCCTTACACAACACACTCTGAAGTATCTACATGTGTGAGGAATGAGGCCTACCCGTTGACTCGCCTAGTGCCTCTGGGTTTGCTGAAGATAAGGTCGCTGTAGGGAAGCTTCTTAAACCTCTCCCTCCCCACGGCCACATAGAACTGACCGCTCTCCAGTTGGGATCCCTCAGTCACCTGTTGGCCTTCGAACGTGTACAGACTGATTCACACACAAACACAAGACGTTCACACAAACACAAGCATTCCCATGCATACAAAAGAGAGAATGCATAATAATGTCGAATGTCAGCTAAACTCAATACATTTTTGGGGAGAAAAAAGAGCTCACTAACTAGAAGGAGCTAGAGAGCTCAATAGAATGTGCTAGATAGCTAGCGAGCCAGAATGTGTGATCTTAAAGGAGTTAAGCTATGTTTACCAAGCTACCGTAAGCTAAAAGGACTTAGGGCCTTTGCTAGAAGGAACTAGCTAGCTAAAGAGATGAGAAGGAGCTAGCTCACTAGAAGGACCAAAGCTCCTTAAGAGGAGTTGGGACGGATACCTGCGTACTCCCCCCAGGACTCTGAGGCCCATCTTCTCAGTGATCATCTCCAGTATTTTTTCCAGAGGGCATTGCATCCTCTGTTGAATCAACAGCCGTATCACTGGGTTCAGCAAATCCCCATTGGCTACAACACTAGAGCACAGACGACAGAACATGTTAGTGTAACTTAATTTTTTCCTTTATGTTTTCATTTGTGTGGATTTAGCAGGGCGCTCCATCTGATTTAAACTTACAATATTGGGCACGGGTCCCTGATGGGTTTGAGAAATCTGGCCGAAACCATGATTCGCCTCTGCGGAATTAATTTAGCCTATGAGGAAAGGAACACAACATAACTTGGTAAACATATCCAAAATGATTACATTTATAAAGAAAATAAAAATCATAATAAACTCATAACATTGATCCTGAGCGTGCTGCTGTTGCATAAACAATTCAATTTACTACAGTGAACATGAGGTGAGGGTTTGATCAATGGATTCTGTGACTCACTGTTTATTGTGGCAATTTCATTGCATTGTGTTTGCTTGGTTTCAGATAGCCATCAATATATTGCCATCCACTCACTGTGTGGTAACAGGCTTCAAATCAGTCGGATACAAAATGACTGACTATATTAAAGAGCACATAAAACCAAAGCCACGATTATAAACAGCATGCAATTCAGAAGGCGTTAAGCATCATATTGAAGCGCACTATGGGAACACGTTCTACGTGTAGTGAGATCAAAGGGTCTGCTTGGTTTTTTTTCTCTCTCTCTCCCTATAGAGAAACCATAAAGAGCCATTGTGCACGTTCTGACAGGCTCAGTGCCCTCTCCATCTCTGCGGAGGATAATGAAGCAGAGAGTGGGCCTCCTTAATCCTGTGGGAGCGGCGCCACGGGAGGGTGCCCAGGGTGAGGGCCGCTTGTTCAGTCCCGCAACACCTGGCAACCCACTGTGCCACTAATACGGCAGTCCTGTGAGAGGGCTGCAGGGAGGTGGTACACAGGAAGCTGTGTGGGGTGTTCACCGCGCGGTGACACGCCACCGACTCCCGCACAGCATCCGTGATGAACCCAAAAAAATAAAAAATGCACGTCCGCTCTTGTCAATGTCGATGAAATGAATGAGGAGAGCGTTGGCTTTGTAGCCATGACGACATAGGACATAATAACTGCACGGTTTCAAGATGATATTCAAATGACTGGGGTAAAAAGAAATGCAATTAATAATGCCGGGTTTGTACTACGTATCATTTTTGTTTTTTGTTTTCTCAATGTATGTGTTTTCTCGCGCAAAAAAAGCTGTTGTTTTGAGAAAATAGTTACGTGACAAGCACATCAAGGCCTACAGGGTTAAGTTTACAAATAAGTACATGAACATTTAAATGTGCTTCCCAGGTTCAAAATGGCATGAACGTGAATAACAGAATCTGTATTTTTGTTTGACCGATTCCTTGCTCCTTGTCAAGGTAACCATGCCTCTTTCTTTTTACACTTTTATATTGTCTTTTATGCACAAGAAAGCATTCAGTTTTTCTTTTTCCTCCAAATGCCTCTTCTTTTCAGTCACGTTAAATACAACAAGCACAAATACCTCTCCTGATAAGCAGAAATAAATAAGGTGACACAGGAGTTAAAAACTGGAGGCAAAAAAATGTCAATCATTGTTTGATTTGTGTGCAAAGAAAGAAAAGAAAGGCCAAACATCAGGTAAAAACCTTGAATACAACTCAAAATACAAAAATAAAACAACATGGCGTTTGCCCCACAGAGTGACCGGCATTGTGAGGTGCATCAGGACCTCTTGAAGCAAGGACAAGCAGGGCGAGGAGAGGGAGGCCGGGCCACTCCATACGCTAGATTGGCTCTTTAGGTGCTTGCCCACTGATGACCATCGCAGTAACGACCGCATGGCAGGATTGTGATGTACACTCAGAATAAAACAAACCACCGGCTTAAGCCGCCACACTTGTGCCGATTGGATCTAAACATGATGGCGTTGTGGAGTCGGGGAGGCAGAAGGCCGACTTCGACATGACGGTTACCTTTACCTTCTGCATTACGGTTACCTTTAGTAGAGTTTAGCTCATCTCTGATGAGGTTTCCATCATGAAGGTTGAGTCAATGATTGCATCGTTGATGAATCATATCAAATACATCTATGTTTTCCAGTTTACTGGATAGGAAAAACTGAATTAATACAAAGGAACTACATGTTGTTGAATTTAAAATGTGCATATTAATGACCATCTAAAAGTCTATTGCTTATGCTTAAACAATGTTATTATCAAGCAAAAGAAGAACTCAAAATAGTTTGATCCTAATTTGTCTTTGTCATTGTTTATACCATTGCCCTTCATCATAGTTATCCCTTTAAAGGAATTAAGAAACCTAAAGACGGCCTGTCAGGGCAGGGGGTTAGGTTATGGTAAAACAATACACAGACATCCAATGATTCTTCTAAATGATACTAAAATAATAATGCTTGAAAAGGTAACATGTGCAGACGTGGGATATCTGAGCTCCAGCTTGTTTTGACTGCAATAGTGTCTGGTTGACTGTAGATGCATTCAATAGGGACAGAGGAAGGGGTATGTATGATCAGTGACATTAATAATTCAGGGCCATGGAGATGGCAACTAAATGATTCTTAACGGAGGCCACTAGAATGGGGAAGGCTAAACGTTACACCTTGCAGCGCTAAGCTTACTTAAAGCATGACACCCTCATGCGGGAGAACACAGGGCTGTGGCTGTTGTTGTTTGGGTAACGATACCAAAGTCTATGAAGCGCCAAGGTTACTGTATAGCCTTGATAGTAGTTACATTGGAAAAAATATATTTCATGGTACAGATGTTAGTAAAAGTCCTCATAGGTTATACAGTGGTTAAACTAAATCTAAATAAGTCTTGTTTAGAAAGAAACAGAAAGAAAAGAAAAAAAACATAATTCTCAGCGTTTACTTATATAAACGCTATCTATATATATACTTATATAGATATGTGAGAGAAGGTTCAGTGCAAATACATACACATAACAATGCCAGAATTAGCCAAGAGGCTCTTTTTCATCATGGCCAAGGTGTTAAATAGGCTTACTAAAATGCAAAACAAAAAGCAAAACACAACATGCAGTTTAAAGATTGGAAAAAGACAAACAGTTGTTAAAAATAGCAAAAGAAGTCATGACACATAACATAGACAAATGTACGCAGACACAATTGCAACGAGAGCATTGTGCCTGTGTATGTACAAATCATCCATTGTTTTAATTGTTATCAAAAGAACTATAAAAAGTTATTTTAATAAGTCTGATGTTGTGCCGATGTGATTTGTCTGATGTGATTTTGAACTAATGTCCACTCTCGTGATCGTCACAGACCAGGCAGAAGGGACTGTTCTGCATTGTAGTACTGCAGTTCCCCTATGATCTGATGATCTTTTCAGAATTGGGCAGTTTACGTAGTGTTTTCAGCGCTCGTTTGTTTGTTAGTTATCTGAATGGTTTTGGCATACTATGGTTGGTGTGTGTGTGCATCCAAACCTTGTCCCTTTCACAGGTGTGTGTTTTTTTTTTACATGTGAGTTAAAGGAGAGGTTAAAGTCAAATTTCAGTTGGAGGGAGCTCTCTTTCAGCCCTGTTGAGACCTGAGCCATTGAACTGGCATCTGCTTTCCTTGTCGTTTTGCCATCTACACATAAAATACTGTCGTCTGCAAACATGAGGGTTTCAACTTCAGGACAACCAGATTGAAGGTCATTGATGTATAGACTGAACGGGAGTGGACCAAGAATAGATACTTGCAGGACACCAGTAGGCAACTGCATGATGGAAAATGATGAAAGGGTTGAGGCTGCCATGATAACTGACCCAACAGAGAACAGGGACATGTCTCCTCCTCGTTAGCTTACCGACACGGGCAGATTCTGGGACGACTGCATCTTCTTCTTCCTGGAGCCAATGTGCAAGTAGCTGTGGGGAAGGCACACAGACATTGATGTTCACCATGCAGTGTTTCACCATGCAGTGTTTCTTTTGTATTTTGTTTCACTCATACGCAGATTGGGAACCTGAACCGTAGTTGTTGTTGTTGTTGTCCAAGTAATGATGTTCTAAAAACACTAGTTAGCACACAAGTAGATGTGTCTGTGAGTGTAATTAAGCAAATCAATATTTGACAAACATTTATTCATTTTGTATTTTAACCATTTAGTCAGCATTGTGCACATCAGGTAAAGGCCCACTTTGTTTCTATGAATAGCGAAAAGGGTTTCTGGCAAATAGCCTTATCAGCGTGAGTGCACTGCACTAATCCTGATCTGTAAATGGGTTTGTCCTTTGATCCCTTCCAGTGCCCTGCTCAGAGCAATCGTATTTGTGTCAGTTAAGCTGCAAAGGCCTATAACTGTTGTGTCACATTTGCCTTTGAGACTGTGACAATAGGCTTTTAACCGCTCCATGGCCAAATTAACTAATCACCCAGTCGTAGTCTACGCTGTCAAACACTGCACAAGAAAACATCCGCGTTCTGCAGAGGAAAACACGATTTTCAACGAAGCATCCGTTCAACGTGACACGTGTTTCACAAAACCACACTTTTACGCACATTGGCAAAACAACAGCATAGAAAAATGGGTAAAAAAAAAAAAACACCACAACTCTTACTCCAGTTTCTTGAACTTTTCTCTCCCAGCGGCGACATACTGCTCCCCGCTCTGAAGGTGGTCCAGACACTCCACCTTGTGCCCACCTCGCGGGGTGTAGATGTTGCGCACCGCGCCGAACGGAGCCTGCACCCCGCCCGTCACCTCCCGCAGCAGCGTCTCGAAGTTGCACACTCGCTTCTGGTTGATCACGATGCGACGCGCGTCGTAGTAAGGGTCGCCGTTCCTGTACATGAAAATGTTCTTCACAACGGGCTGTGAGAGGAAGTTGGGCTTGTTGTCTGAAGTCATCTCTGCGCACAACGCGGCAGGTAAGCGCAGGTACAGCAGAAAGGCAAGCAAGTCCCAGGGCGCGCTTTTCGAGATGGAGATTCTGAACGACGATTTGTACAGCGTGACAATGACCTATCCATTATAATAACAACACAACTCCTCCATCGTGGCCAAAGTTTTAAGTTGAACGAAAAAACACTGAATACAAAAATATTAAATAACGGTGCCTACGAAAGGGGAAGGGAACAAATCCGGCGCAAAAACGTTAGGCCTACTTCATCCAATCACGAATAAGTTGACGTGTTGGAAGTAGGCCTATCAACCTAAAACTAGAATTTCATTTTTTTTGTGTCTCAAATGCAAGGTGAAGTCGGGTTAAAAGAGGCGCACGACTGGCGCGTCTCTGCCGCAGCACTGGCGGGTGACGCTGGGAGCTGCGTAGTCTCCAGCGCCGAGCAGCGCAGGGGGGCGCTGGGACTCCATCTGTTGGGGGGTATCTATGGAAACGCACCGTAATCCCCACATAAATGTGCATGTCCTTCACAATTGAGCCACGCATTAATATAACAGACCGATCGGGGCTCCAAAAATAACCACGACGAGCAGATGATAATATCCATGTGGGCTTTAATAAAAACATTACTTAAACAACACGAAGATGGCAATGAAAAAGTGAAACAAAGTGAATTCAATGGTTGCAGAATCGTAGATGATGCGCAAAGGCGACATGGAGGTTAATTAGGCGCCATGGGACCAATTGGAGTTCGGGTGGTTCCGCGATATAAAGTCTTGGAACAAATAACATGTTTGTTTTGTGGACCTCAATTGTGTTGCGTAACAACAAGAAAGCATGCAGATAATTTGCTCATTACCAAGTGGGCTATTTCCAGTATAGAACATAGGCCTCCAGGCCAGTGGGATTTATGGTGTGAACTCTACCTTTCAATGCTGGCCTGACTCAAAGGTCAGTCTGTGGAAGCACGATATAAGCTTTCTAAGATTGTACTCGTCTCGCATGATGGCTATAGAATTTTGAGCTTGGATTGAAATGATAAGCACGAGTACATAGTTGAGTAGAGCATAGTTGCTATACGTTGGCGGTGCATTATCATCATCGTCATCGTCATCGTCATCATCTTAATTCTCAATGTTCATGCGTACATACAACTTCCTCTCCCTCATTTGCATCAGCAACTTGGATGAGGACGATGCTTATGGAAAGGCAGAGACGTCAAGTTCGTCTGGACAACGACGCTTTCATTTATTTAACATACACTGCAGTTCTTAAAACCTGCCACCAGGTGTCAGTATTAAACAACAAACGGACACGCAGCGGTTGTTCAGCCGTAGGGCTGCGAGGTCAGTCATTGGGTGAACTGCAATCTGTAATAAATCACGACAACATGTGACCATTGTTACTGCCTTATATATCCTTAAAGGGCGTTTAATTGCACACGCTGTACTTCAGGGTTACTATTCAGCAGAGGGGGCTGCAAAACAAATTCTAACTAAACTCAAACTCTAACGTAACCGTGGGCGCGCAACTCACCCACACACACACACACACACACACACACACACACACACACGCACGCACGCCCGCACGCGCACGCACACATACACGAGCGCGCATGTGCCGATAAACAGCAACCCCCATTTTGGGGTTAATTCAACGAAGTAAAACACACATTTTTTTGTAGTTGTTAAGTTAAACTGAGGACAAAACTCTAAACACATTTCGGGAAAAAATGTATGGAATTCTAATTGCATAGAAACCTTTATTAAGCAATACGTCTAGAGTTAGAGTTCTCAGTAAGTGTAGGCTATAACATCATCTGGAATGCAGAGCAAGGAAGGAAGGCTGTGTTTTGTTCAGCACAAATCTTCCCAGAAGTGGTGTAGGCCTTCCCATCCTACATTCAAATAGTCTGAAGCCACCCCATTAAATACTGACTAATCCCTTATTCAGCAGCAAAGTGTTCCTTCTAGGCCTTTGCCCCTTTTTCAATGTGCCCAGAGTAGTTTTCATCAGCAATATTGCAGTTCAAACGTAGGCCTGGGCTGATTGATGTCATTGCTTTGTTATTTATATTCATCGTATTTTAATTTCTATTCGTGACCAGCTCGTGAAGGGATGGAACCGGCAAAGAATCCCAACGACGAGACAATTTTCTTCCGAATAGAGAAACCAAACACGTTTGTTCTTCTGCTTACCCTTTCACCGTCCAAGTCCGTGCAACGACACGAAACAACAGGTAATTGCCGTTGTTTATCAGAGGATGCCGTAATGGCGCCTTTTAAACTCCTGTCCTTGCATGGCCCAAATTGCTTTGTAATTGCGTGAGCCTGACAACGCTTGGCAAAAAGAGCGCGACAGCAATTGGCTGTCATAAACATCCCCAACAGAGGGATTAACACAC
>OMKQ01055004.1:0-13285 GCA_900302335.1 Phycis phycis | reverse complement strand
CACAGGCATGCATTGGCGCAGTCAAAAGACCCAAAAGACACACAACACGGGAGCACACTGGCCTCCGACACACACACACACACACACACACACGCACACACACACACACACACACACACACACACACACACACACACACACACACCCACACACACGCGCACACGCGCACACACACACACACACACACACGCACACACACACACACACACACACACACACTCACACACACACACACACACACACACACACACACACACACACACACACACAGCCACTTCGAGCGCACACTTAACACGTAGCGACAGCACAACGGGACCCAACAGGTTTTTACCACATACTGCGCTGACCAGACGGGGCCCGAACGAAGAACCGGTGTTCGTCCGCCGAATCCAAACCACAGCGCTCCGCAAGGTCGCCATGGATTTATTGAAACAACTTCAATGTTTTTGCTTCGTCGTCGCGGCTTCGTTGCTGGCGGTTGTAAACGCAGGTAACAACACGCACACGCACACACACGCACACACACGCACACGCACACACACACCCAACTCTCTCTCTCTCTCTCTCTCTCTCTCTCTCTCTCTCTCTCTCTCGCTCTCTCTCTCTCTCCCACTCTCCTACTTTCCCTCTGTCGCTCCTCTGTACTTGTTTGGGAGGAAAAGTTTTGAGTTCATGGTTTGGCACTCAGTAGTTAGTCGATTCTGCTTTTAATTAAAACTTGTTTGTTTGTTTGTTTCGATGTGACTAAAGGAATTTATTTCCCCCTCCCATGTCCCATGCATCAGTCCTTTCCCCACAGTATCAGCTGCATTTGATTTGCAATTTCTGCAATTTCAAATGCTGCAATTTCAAAAGTAGCCTATCCTAGGACAACATTTAGGATGAAAGTGGCAGCATATATCAAGGCAAAGTTCAAGTTCACTCAATGGTGCGTGTGTATGTATGTCTGTGTGTGTGTGTGTGTGTGATTGCGTGTCTCATGTGTATCTTCTATACCAATCCGCCTGTGTGCGGCACCTTCTCCGTTGATTGGCTGGCGTGTCGTTATTCTTTATTCTCTGTGTTCTGTCACGCAGGACAGCAGGACAAACTTCGCTGGTTGTCCACCAACTTCAAAACACTGCTGACCTGGGATCCCGAGGAGGGCGAACACCAGTACAACGTCCAATACGCTGAGTAGGACTCTTTTCCAGAGACACGTTTAAGAGACACATTTAGCCACGGCCCAGTGAATTGCATGCAGAGGATGGAACTTCAGTTTGATGCGTTGACAGACTTGTCTTGTCTTGTCCTGCGCACTGTTGTGCCGTTCGCCTCACAGCGTGGTGAACACATAGGTTGCATGTTTATGGCTCCTGGTTGTGTGTGGTGTTGGACAGGGACAACGGGGATTGGAGTTTTCCACCACACTGTTTGAAAATCACAGAGACGGAGTGTGATCTGACCAACGTCCTTAGGCCAAGAAAGTAAGTATAGTACAGTATAGTACAGTACAGTATAGTCTAGATTCGTATAGTATAGTGTAGTATAGACAGTATAGTCTAGATTCGTATAGAATAGTGTTGTATAGACAGTATAGTCTAGATTTGTATTGTGTAGTATTGTACAGTATAGTCTAGATTAGTATAGTGTAGTATAGTACAGTATAGTATAGTTTAGTGTAGTGTAGTATAGTACAGTATAGTATTGTGTAGTATAGTACAGTATAGTATAGTTTAGTGTAGTGTAGTATAGTACAGTATAGTCTAGATTAGTATAGTGTAGTATAGTACAGTATAGTTTAGTATAGTGTACTGTAATGTAGTGTAGTATAATATAGAAAAGTGTAGCATAGTAGTAAATTAGTACGATATTGTCTGTAATGTATTATAATCTTTATACTAGTATAGGACTATTATAGTAGTATGTATGTATGTATGTATGTATGTATGTATGTATGTATGTATGTATGTATATATATACTGTACATATATACACTAATGTATTTGTATTTTGGAGCTGACATTATTTGTGTGCTTCCAGAACCTACGCTGCGAGAGTAAAGAAAGAGTCAGCTGATTGGTTTGATGACGGACTGGACATTCAACACTCTGAATACTTCACCCCCTATAAACAAAGTATATATATGCATACACACACAAACACAAACACACATCCTTCATTTAACCCTTGCGCGGTGTTCATATTTTTGTTATTCAGCCAGTGTTCGCGGGTTGGGTGGACCCACTGCATTTTGGGTTTTTAATTCAACGCAATCTAACAATTTTATGTTCAAATACTCAACAGATGTTTATATATATATATAAAAAAATAAAATAATTAAAACGGGTCCCACAGACCCGAACACCATAAGGGTACATTGAAGGAATTGAAAAAGACAAAAAAGAAATTTTGTCATGTGTCATTCTCATCCAATGAAAACACAGAAGTGTCTGTAATACACTCGCATCGCATGACTTCCAAATACGATCGCCAGTTTCCAAGCCTCTCTCTCTCTCCAATTCAAATTGTATTGGCATGACAAGAAACCTTTTTGCATTTTGAAAGCTTATAAAAAAGTAACAACCACAATATAATACAACATAAAAAAGTAACAACCACAATATAATACAACATAAAAAAGTAATAAAATACAGTAAAAATCCCATTATAATAAATGTTAGTAAATATAAAGAATTAATGACATCAAAATAAATGTATTTTCTTTCTCTCTCTCCATCTCTCTCTCCATCTCGATACATCTCTTTTGCCCATCTTTTACTCCATCTCTTTCTATTATTCCAACCCTCTCTGTTTATCCATCTCTTACTCCATCTCTCTCTCGCTCTCTCTCCCTCTCTCTATTTATCCATCTCTTATTCCATCTCTCGGTCTCGCTCTATTCCTCCCCCGCAGGTCAGATCACGGCTGTGTCCTTCAGCCTAGTAGTCCATGAGGCCAACGGCAGTGTGACCCTCAACATCACAGACCCCCTGACCAGCATCTACAGCGGCGAGAGTCTGCTCAACATCAGGGACGTGTTCAAAAACGACCTCATGTACAAGATCAGCTACCAGAAAGTCGGCAGCACCCGGAAGGTAATGGGCTCAGTGCTGCACCCTCGCAGTCTGAGGGATGTATGTGTGACCATTTCCTGTACACATGGTTATGCAGTTTAATTCAGTCATGTGATGCAGATATTTTGGTATTCTGTGGGGAATACCAACATATTTGTAGTATTAGGGGAAAAATGACTTATTACTCATTCTTCCTGCCAGTTATCAACCGTCACAGTGTGATAGATGTATAATAATAAATTGTATAAATACAGTTTTTCTATCTATATATATTGGGAAATGCTATAGATGACTATTGGTTTATGGTTAAACAGGAGTGAAGAGTGAAGAGTGGCATGTGGTCAAAGTGGCGTGGGTCGTTAGACGTGAATGAATACAACGGCTGATAAAGATTGGCCAAGCGTCTCGCAGAGCGCGGCAGGATGTTTATATGAGTCTCCAGGCGTGTTGAAGGACTGTGGTGTCATAGAGCTGGCTTTAGCGGTGGGTAAACATGGCAGGCAGAGATCAGACCACAACACCGGCACAACACCCGGGCAGGTAGCAGATAACACAACGGAAATACGCAAAACCGCACGGGCTGCGCACGCAGAGGGACCCATGAAGTGAATGAATTCCTCTTGAGGTAAATGAATGACCGCTGGCCGAGCAGTGACTCAGCCAGTGGCGCCAATTGTTTATCACGCCGCTGAAGCATACCACGGTCCTCTGACAACAAAAGAATATATTGTGTATTTCCATCCAATCTATAGAATCTATTCTATTCAGTTCGATGTACCTCACTCCGTGGAGCTTAGCGGGCACACAAAGTACCATAGATTCATGTTATTTTAAGATATGATGGCAGAAGAATTAGTACTTCATTAATCCCAAATGGGAAATAAAGTACTGATGATATATACCCTCGCTGGGGTTTCTGTCCCAGTCCTGCACTAAATGTACGTTTAGTACATTCTTTCATTGTGCGAATAAATAAACTAACCGTCCATGCCTACAAAAAAAATCTTAATTTCCCATGACTTCCCCCCCAAAGTCAAAGGGTGCCCTTTCTTTTGTAATATTTCAAAGTGAAATAGAGCTAATATGCATGTGGGAGGGATGTGCCTTCAGTCTTCAGGATGTCATTTGCAATCGTCGGGAGGACACAACAGCCTTCTGGTAGTTTTATGCTCCTGCGTATGGGATGTTGATATGATACAGTCTATATGTATGATGATATGATGATTAGTATTAGGGTAAACCTTTATTAATCCCATAAGGGAAATTGGGTCGCCATAGCAGCCAGGGTACATGTAAATATAAATACAATACAAAAAAAAAAAAGAATAAAAATAGAATAAATAAATACAAAAAAAGCAGTGTTGTAGACAGACAAATTGTAAAAATACAATACAGCAGTGATGGGTTGATTTAATCCAGTTCTGTGATGGTGGATCTGACAGAGGCAGATGAGTTGTAAAGTCTTCTTGCAGTGGGGAGGAACGATTTTCTGTATCGTTCCTTCTTGCAGCGGGGATGAATGAGTCTGTTGCTGAAGCTGCTCTTTAGCTTAGTGTGAGCATATGAGTACACATTGTGAACGCTACAGCTGACTTGTAGGGCGTTCTCATCAAAGTGGCCTGAGAGTCGAATCAGTACATTTTTGTAGCCTATTTCTGCTTTCTGCTATTTCTTATTTTGGATACCATACACAACTGGCTTTAGATGTCCAAACTGATTCCACAGTTTATTTCATGAACATGACTTTGTCATACTTACGTGCTCGAAATGAGGGAAGGATTTCCGTCGTATTATATGTTCTTATGTTTTAGTGTGGTCGTGTTCTTTTATTACCGTATCTTGTTACTCAAACGTAAAAGCAGCATCCATGTCAATGTCTTGTCTGAATATCGTGCGATTCAATTTGTTTTGTCATTTTGGTTTACATCTTTCTGAAGGGTCCCCATTAGCTGAAAAATGCTGTAGTCAGCAAGTCTCGCTGGGGTCCACACACAACACATAACACGTCAACAACATAACAGATTTTTCAATACAAAATCAATGAACGCCGAATTGAGATCACGTTAAGACCAAATAGCTCAAATACATTCAGATACCTTCCGTCAAACAAGAAGACACGCGGCATTGTGATTTGACACACATGCTGTAATAACTCCATCCATCCATCCATCCATTGAGTACATTACAGTACAATACGTTGGGTGGCGGGCGGGGGTTTGACTGAATCTCTGCTGCCCTGCAGAGGGAGGTGGTCCGCGGGAGCAACATGGCCTTGGTGGACGACCTGGAGGCCGACCACAGCTACTGCTTCTGCGTAGCAGCCTTCATCCCCTCCAGAGAGGCCGACTACCAGCTGGGGGCCTGGTCCAGGCCGCAGTGTTCCCAGAGCAAAAGGAGCTCAGGTGCTAGCAACTGAGTGCAAATCTTACACATTGTCACTTTAATGCAGCTAAATACAACTTAAGTCAATAGAACTCCATTCGTTGTCAGTGTTGTGGCCATTAGTGGTACATATATATACTGCACCATTGTGGGGAATTCATAATGTACGCTTGACCACCAGCAGTGGATGTGTGAGGATGTTTGGCTCTGGTGCTTCAAGAAACACAAATCATTACGGGGTAGTTTCCATCCCAAAGTTACAGGAGGACAGGAGACAGAAATAACAGCAACATAATGCTTCGTGTGCACGGAGGAGTACGTTCTCAGCTATATTTTGTACCTAGAAGCTTTGAGTGTTTTCTGCCTCACTTCACAAGTCACTTTGGATAAGAGCTCCAGCTAAATGACTACATTTTAAATTATGCGTGGAAAATGTCGCATTTTTTTGTTCTTTACATCACTGTCGTCTCCTTCTATCTGCAGAGCTGAGTGTGGAAGTGCTGGTCGGAGGATCTCTGGTCCTCCTCCTGCTCTTCATCATCATCATCATCACCTCAGTCTTCTGCTGCAGACGCAGACGCCGCCGCCACCAACACCTGACAGCTCAGAGGCTCCCAACAGCTTAGCACCAGTGTGTGTGTGTGTGTGTGTGTGTGTGGTGTGCCTGTGGGCCTGTGTGGGTGTGAGTGTATGTGTGTGTGCCTGAGAGGACAGGAGAGAGAGAGGGAGAGTGTGTGTATAGCCTGAGTCACCCACTTAATACATTGCAGGATATATTAATTTGTCAAATGACAGAGCAAAAATATACATGAGATTATTTCAGATATAATCAATAATAATCATAATCACCATTTGTCTTTTGGTGTGTTTGTTTGTGTGTGTGTGTGCAGAAATTATTTGTAAGCAGGCCTCTCCCACATTTTGCTTGCTTGCAATGCACCTGTTTTCTACATATATTTTTGTATTATTGTACCCAATAATTCAAATTACATTTGAGATTATGTTTTATGTATGAACTGTTTTTAAGCAAGTAGGATTTTCCAAAGCAATAATAAATAGGAATACACATTCATTTGTCACATGACAGAACACAAATATATGAAAGAGAATAGATCATATATATATAATCACTTGGAAGAATGTGTGTGTGTTATGTGTGTGTGTGTGCAGAGATTATAGGGTACCAGGTGTCACACACATTTTGCTTTACTTGCAATTGAACCTGTTTTCCATATATATTTTTCTGTCATTGTATCCAATAATCGGAATTACATTTGAGATTGTGTTATGTATGGACACATAAGCAAGCAGGATCTTCCAAAACAATAATGCAAATGTATTATTTGTTGACGAGAAGACTTCACTGAATATCATTATGCTGAATTTCATTTAAAACCTTTAATTACATTGTAGTAAATGTAGTACTATGCAAATGATTGTTCAAAAATGTTTTAAATCATGTATCTGTTTCATTTATTTATTGTTCCAACACAGAACAACACATTTGGACGACTACACATACAGCATCACACACAAAGTTAGTATTGTTACACCGATCCATGGGGTTACCATGGCAACACAGTTATTGTTGTTATTACTTTACCCGGCCATGGCTTTTAAAGTGCATACACCTGAATCATAGAAAACAGACACACATTCAAACACACACACACACACGCACACACTGCCCAAAATAACAAATGGAAGAAGAATAAAAAAAGAGTGATCACATTGTGAGACCTTAAGACAGTTTCCCAAACAGTAGAGCAGGATATCAATATCTCTACAAAATGGTGTCTGAATTGCTGCTGTGTTGTGTTGACACAAATAAAACACAAATATGCTAAAACTCAAGGCTGTTTTTTATTTTTTTCATTTTGGCTTACGCTTCACATTTTTTGACTTTTTTTGCCAATATTGCCTTTTTCACTTTTTTTGAATGTAAAGCTTCTTTCTCCGTTGTAGGTTAAAGAGTACAACACAATCGCACTATGTTCAGATGACCAGATGGCCAATTCAACATCAGGAAACAAATTCATAAAGAACAGGCAAGAAGGAAAATAACGTGTACTTTGTACAATCCAGGAAATTAAAAGGTGCCATCAAACAGTTTTTTCTAGGAATGTGTGTATTGTCTGTACCTAGTATTGTATAACTATAACCAGCACTATCCTTTTACTGAAGCAGTTTTCAGAGAGGAAATTGAAATGACATGAGTGAAAGACCCTTTAGTGACCAACCGCCCTAACATCTATGTGTCATCTAGCGCTACAAATGAGTAGATACGGATCTCAACCACACCAGAAACAGGACTTTCATGTTATAATGCATGAAATGATTAATTAAATGAATCGTGATGGTGTGATGTGTTCCACCGAAATAATGGATACGCTGAAATATTCTATTTTCTTTAATATGTTATGCGTTACATATTCAATGTATTACATATGATATGACAAAAATACACACGCGAGATGGATGTTAGATCGTTTTTATGTTTGGAAATGCGTTATGAGGATAGAATTATAGGAGATATTCATAGTTTTACTGGTCTGGTCAAAACCCTTGAAGCACTGAATCAATTCATAATGAAGTGGAAAAGCGGGTGTGTCAAGGTTTTATGTTTTATTTTGAAGACAAAATGTCGTTTTGGGTAGTTCATTCATTTGCTAAAGTGGCAGGGTGTGGTTTCTGGCACACAGGCTCTGGAGATTTAGTGATGTCTGGTGGACATCAATGTCAACAGGAGGACACCCTACAGAATCAGCCCCAACTCTATGCTAGTGCTCTGATTTTAATTTAATTTTAATTTATTTCTTTGTCTTGGCCATGCTACACTTGACTTTTTAGTGTGACACTGACACTGGTGATAAGTTTATTTATGATTGGACTTTGTGATGGCTTCTTCATGGCAATTTAAAATGCCAAAAAATAAATGAAAATGAAGTAATCAAAATGAAAAGACATCTTTCTGTCGGTGGAATGAAAGTGGTGACACTGATAACTCATTTGAATGCTATTAAATAATGAAAAACATTTTCCAGTAAAAGCCTTCATAAAACACAAAACATAAAAGAAAAAGAAAAATAGTATTTTACTCTATAGGCCTACCGGTCTGAATGAATCTTGATTTACCTTGTCTTACTTTACTTACCTGATTTGGTCAATCTCGGTTTGGAAAAATTTACAAAACAAAACATTTTTAATGAGCTTGAATGCATGTAAAAAATAATTTTGATTACTAAAATAATAATATCACAATTGTATCGCATATCCCTGTTTAGACAACCAGCATACATGGTTAAGGGTTTAGGGTTTACATTAACTTGCATTTTTTATATTTGCATTTTGAATATTTCTTAACTTGCAATTTTCACAGTGTTATTTTTGAGACCAGAGAGCGCGTGTGAGGTAGGCATGAACTGAAACTTTCATCCATTGAATCCTGTCTTCAATAACTGCTGTTATATGATGCTGGGTAAAGTTAAGGTAAGTAATTCAGACATTCTAACGGTAGTGTGTATTTGAGTATATTTGTAAACAGCATAAAAGACTGGTGACATGATATCTTAAGAATGTCCCTTTATATGGGCAATAAGGGACAAACAAAAAGTTATAAGGTTTTTTCATGTGCATTTTCGTCTTTTACCAGGCAGTAATTGTTTTGTGTATGACACAATTTAAAAGACATGTCCTTGATAAAATGGCATTATTGGGTAGGCCAACAAGATCAGACAAATTAGCATACAACAATACAGAAATTACCGCATCTTGTCATTACTACAGTACACGTTTGTTGAAAGTTGCAAAGAAGACAGATTTTGCCTCAAAACTTTTGTTTTTCTTTTCTGGGGCCCTTTTGAAAAGGAAATTAAAGGTGTTCATGCAGTTAGATATACAATTTGTTGACATGTCAACAGAACAGAACTAGCTACATTTGTCATCAAACCCAGAGCCTTCAATAGACAGAGTTTGGGCATTCCAAGTGTTCAGTGGCAGCCATATTAGCTTAATAACATTCCCTCAAACTTTCTCGGGCCAACAGGCCTCACGATGTTTAGAATTATGGGCCTTCCCAAGGAGGCAACGTTGCATGCCAGGTATCATTACTTTACAACTTACAAATCCAGAAACATAACGTTTGCTGTACAACCTGATAACAAACTCTCTCTATGGCACTGACCTAACACGCTATAACTACTTATTGTTAACTATATAATTATCATAACCACAATAGACTACTTCTTTAGAGTAGATTATATTATATTTATATACATGTTTCCTTTGACACAGTCTACTTACATGGCACCAGCACCTAAAAAAACCCCATTGGAAAAAAATGAGCTTATTCAAAATTAACTTCAGTCTCAATACAGTGTGTTAGCAGCAAGGTACATATAATAACACAAATAAAAAATTAGACTTTTTCAAGACTTATTTTGCATTTCTTCTTGTGGGACATATACAGTAGGCCTGACCATTACGGCTTGTAAAGATGTCTTGTTTCCTTTACTCAATTCTGGGAATGTTCAACAGAGATTCGCTGTTCTCAAATACATAAATACATAGATACACAAATAAATAAAAAAGTAAATAAATAAATAAATAAATAAATACATGGTCATTAAAATCAGGGATGTCCTCTGAAATGATAGCTGTCTAGGGTAAACTTTTGTCACTCCTGCTCTCGTTATGGCCATTAAGCCGTTCTACAATAATTGGAATTTAACGAAACCACACAAGAAAAGAACATGGCTAACCTTCTGTTTAATTATCTTTTTGCCCCCCGCCCCTCCATTTTGAATTTTACAAGACTTTTCTAGATTGCAGGATAATCTATCTTCCGCCCTCTGCAGGTTTTTCTCCATTTTGTCTTAGTGACTTACGTTATGCTAAGCGGCAGGTGTGTTGGTCAGGCGGGTGACGCTCCTAGGTCAGAGGTCAGGTCACTTTAGGTCTATGCCCTGAGCCTGCGACTGAGCCTTTTCCTTGGCCTGGGGAAACAAGAAAATGAAACTTTCTTAAAGCCGGGGCAAATTGTAATACTGACAGATTGCGTAGTTATTGATGAAAATGGACTTAAGTTGAATACAAAAAACGCTTTCAAGATTTGATGTGTTTGTATATTCACACCGTTCCCATCTTGGATCAATAAAGTACCACCATATCTTATCCTTATGGTTTTAACTGAAAGTGCAGGATGTAGAAGTATGACACCGAAGACAACTTTTATTTTGAAGACCACACATGCATTCCCCCCCACTTACCATGAGCGAAGGCCGAGGAGGCCTCACGGGTCGCACTGGTTGTACTGGCCGCACTGGTTCGATGGGTTCCTCTGGCTCTGCTACAGGGTTTCCCTGTTTGTGTTGAAGGGGCTCAAGGTCATCAGCGACATCAGGACAGCCGATGTAGCCTCCAGCGCTAAACACTGACCCCAAGTCACCGTGCAACAAATTTTGGCCCGGAGTGACGCTAAATGTGGCATGGTCACTGTTGTTGGACATGTTACTAGTGGCGTGTTCTTGGTCTACCGACATGCTGAGAAGGTCAGCTTTGTAAGAGTTGCTGTTATCGGTGCAGCCCGCCATGTTGCTCAGTTTCACACTCTGAAGGTCCACGGCCGCAGGGCTGTTGGAGACCTCTGACGCCAGAAAACCGAAGGAACCATTTGCAGGCTCAGTGCCGTTGGAGCCGTTGGACGTGTCTGTGTCAGGATCGAAATACATCTTTGAGTCCGGCACACAGTGGTGGTTATTGTTGGCCTCTGGAAGAGGCTCATTGCTTAGAAAGTCCAGCACCTCCTGGTTATCATGGCTACTGAAATCTTGCATTTCCTGTTGTCTACTAAATTCTAGGAGTTCCTGGTTGTCCTGGTTGTCTTGGCTACAGAAGTCCAGAACTTCTTGGTTTTCATAATAGGAAGCAGACATTTCCTGGTTGTCGATACTTGTTTCCACTACTTCTTGGTTACATTGCTGTAGTGATTCTTCCTCATCTTTGTCATGAGATACCATAAGTTCCTGGTTGTCATCACAGAAGGGCTCCAGCACTTCCTGGTTTAGAGGACTGGAGAGGTCAACCAATTCCTGGTTCTCAATGCTAAACAACTCCAGAACATTCTTGGTATCGGACATACTTGGTTCCAATATCTCCTGATTTCCATTGCTACAGAAATCCAGCATTTCCTGATTGTTTTGGTTACATGGTTCCAGCACTTCCTGGTTGTCCTGGGGACACGGGTCCACAACTTCCTGGTTAGTATAGCTATAAGGCTCTACTAGTTCCTTGTTGGCAAAGCTACAAAGTTCGACCTCCTCCTGGTCATCATGGCTACACACCTCTAGTACTTCCTGGTTCTCTTCCTCTTGGCTAAGCTTAAAGCCATAGGGGTCAAATACGTCGTCACTGACTACTTGGGAGGAAGTGAGGTCAAACCCATAGCGATCAAAGTTGAGCTGAGAACAGGTGGGTTCAGGGTCAAAGGCCAAATCAGGATCATTCGGTTCTGGGCTAAGATCTTCCTCATCATCAGGATCCAGAAGGCTGTGAGTGGAATGTTCCGGACTCAGTTTGAACCCATATGGGTCAAAGGAGGAGTGGGTGGACGGGTAGCTCATCTCAAAACTACACTCATTTGTCTCTGAACCGACCTGGGCCATGGGATTTTGATCATCGACTGAATTGCCGCGAGCTGATGTCTGTTGGGGATCCCCTTCAAGGGTGTTGTCCATTTCTGAGTCAAGGCGCTGCATTTCTTTCGGGGACGTGCCCTCACAGGACATGGGCTGCTCTGTCACGACCAGTTGAGTCACGTCGGGTGCTGCCGGGTTGGTGTCAGATATGGCCACCTCAGGGGAATAATGAGCCAAATCGGAACTCAGGCCTACGAGGAGAATGAAGACAGGATGGGTTACATCACTAGGGGACACAGAACATTAAGCAGGGTCGGGGTTCATGGCCAGAGCAGTCCAAGCTGTCTCTACTTTGAAGATGCTGCTCTTTCTGCCTCTTTGAAACTAGCAAGGAAGTGTGAGACAACTAGACTTGTGGACTGACAATATCCAACATAAGATGTATTACACTTGTAGGTTTTGCAATCTTAACACTGCATACCTAATGTCATTAACACATTTCAATTGCTGGTTGACATGATGATGCTCACGTCATAAAAAGTAGGGAGACAACAGTAAAACAATTTGTTCTGAATGAAGGGTTAGGTTAGGGTTAGAGGTTAGGGTTAGGGTTAGGGTTCCCCTCTTCAATCTGATCCCCCTCAATTAGTACCAGAGATAGACTCATTTTAACTTAACTCACTTAGATATCTTGTATCTCTGTTATTGCTCTTACAGTAATTCTGGTTCTTTCCAATGGTGGCGTTGTCCCAATACAGAACATTATCTTGAAATGTACACATAGTCAAACACTTTAAAACTTATAGTTATGAGTTTCATTAAATCAAAGTGACCTTTGACCACTGGCGCCTCCTTCCTGGTGGCCCCCTCTCCGGTCAGGGAGGCCAGACTGAGCTCCTCTATGTCCGAGGGAGGAGAAATGGCGCCCAGGTCCAGCTCGTAGCCGTTGGGATCCGACTCCACCGAGTACTGCCCCTGGGACCTCCAACCGGACGCCCGTGGCCCATCGGGCCCCAGGTCCTCGGACGAGCTCTGGATGGGCTTGAAGCCCCGCGGGTCGGCAATCACCACCCCCTCGGCGTCCGCGGCGATGGCGACCAGGTCCTCGCGGCTGTAGCTTATCTCGATGTCGCTGTCTTCATCAGGGAACTCCGACTCGAAGCACTGGGTCCCCGTGGACGCCTTATTCTCCACGCACGACAGGCTGGTGTC
>OMKQ01054996.1:0-10514 GCA_900302335.1 Phycis phycis | reverse complement strand
TAGGGTGCGACTTCAGCCTCCCAAGTAAATTACCACCACGGGCAACCTTCACTCATCCCCCCAGAAGCCCACCTGGAGCAGCAGCAGCAGCGGCAGCAGCAGCTGTCCCAGCCGAAGCCCGGGAGGATACGGAGCAGTCGGAGGAGCAGAGAAGCATCTCTTCTTCTTGTTTTACTGGAGTGAAGCCTCTCATTAAGTTCGAGGTTGTTAATCGGTGCCGCGCGCACGGGGAGGAGCCGCTGGGAGCGTCGCCGCGGCGCGCAGAGGGAGGCGTTCCTCCGCAAGGGACGTTCTGGTTCTGGTTCTGGTGGTTCTGGAGAGCTCAGAGGGCATGTCCGCCAGGTTCCGGCTGCGGCGACGCCACTCCCTCTGTGACGGTTCCGACGCGGCCGACGGGAACCCCATGGAGCGCAGTGGAGGCGACCCGAAAGAACCGGAACCAGAACCAGAACCAGACGAGCTGGACTGGGATAGCTACAGCGCCACGCTGGACCACAGACTAGAGGCTGTGGGTAACCTCTCTCTCTCTCTCTCTCTCTCTCTCTCTCTCTCTCTCTCTCTCTCTCTCTCTCTCTCCCCCCCTCTCTCTCTCTCTCTCTCTCTCTCTCTATGAATGTATAGTTGTGTAGAATGCCTGTCTGTCTGTCTGCATACACATCTCAGCTGTCTAATGGCGAGGTGGTGAATGAAGTTCTCGTCTGCTGATTCCTGTCGACACATGCTCAGAGGTGAAAGTGTTAAAAGGAGCTGAGAGAGGGAGCCAGGCGCACCATACACTGTAGCGGTGAAGCCGTAGACAAGCTGAGCACAATCCCCTGCAACTGAGCACATATTTAGGAAATGGATGCAGATGGAAATGTGGTACTGTAGTGATTTGAGAAAAATGCCCACATATTTGGTAACAAGTTATTAGCTCATTCCAAATGTCCCGGCCATGATAAACAGCCCCGTGAGAAAATAAAAACGAGACCTGAGCAGGCGGTTTGCAGTCGGTTGTGCAGTCGTTTCCAGTTGTGGAGGTTTGAGTTGCTGGATCGACAGCCGGCGGTCTGCATGGTCCAACTTGCTTATCGAGTCTGCAGCACACGTGACTGCAGAGCTCGGGACGTTCAGGAGAGAGTCATAAAGGGAACGGTTTCTTTGTTTCTATCTTGGTTACATGGCGAAGGGATAGGACAGGCTTGTGGTAAGTTCTTCTTCTTTTAATGCTCGTTGTTCCAATTACATTGGAAATGTGTGTCCCTGATTCAATGGCGCTCTTCTTGTCCTGCTTCTGTCCTTTCCCTTCTCTTCTCATTGCCGGAACATAGATTGAACAAATGGATAGACAGTCCATACAGGCATACAAATGCATGTGTCAATCTTACAAAGTAACAACACACTAAGACTAACACTCAAAGTGCACTGCTGAGATGGATTGAGGTGGCCACTGGTCTCTTCTCACCAGCTGCCCAAGCAATCAACACAACATACAACCACAAACCAATTAACTAATTAACTCACTGCGAGGACCGGACATAAGGATATATTGATTGTTACAAAAAAATACATGGGTCCTAACACTTAATACCTCCTTCCTTCTCCATCCTCCTGTCCGTCTGTCCATGTCCATCCCCTCCACCCCACTAGGAGCAGGAGAGTGCCCAGGCATCAGAGCAACGCTGTGTCCAGCTGGAGCGGGTGCGTGCCGGGCTAGAGGAGCAGCTAGAGGAGGAGATGGCTTGCTCGACCCAGCTGGCCATGCACCGGGACCGGCTGCAGGCCGAGTGCGGCAGCCTCCGGATGGAGATGGAAGAGCTGGAGAACGCGCTGACCTCTGCCGAGCAGGAGAAACAGGTACCGTGGGAGCGTTTGGTATGGCTGGGGAACGTTCAGGGGAAACTTTCCGGAACGTTGCGGGAGCCTTGTGGGAGCCTCTTTGGAACGCTGTGGGAGTACTGTGGGAACGTTGTTGGAAGGTTGTGAGAACATTGTGGAAGCATTGTGGGGTGAGTTTTGGACTTTGCGGCACCCACGACCTTTTACCTTTAAAAGGTTGGATCTCATTTGTAGAGAGCAAGGCAATGACAAATTCGGTTGGTCATTGTTGGGGGATGCAAATCTGGTTTGTCCAGATTGGGGTATGGAGAGTTACATTAAGGTCTAGACACGTATTCTGACCCCTTGCTTACTAAAAATAGGCCCACGGTCTGGACCTCAGAGGCCTTATGAGAGAAGCATGATCTCTGATGTGGTTGAAACTGTCATACAAAGTAAATTGAGCTGCAACTGAGAGCTAGATGGCAGCTTATACTTTGGTGCTATGTGATGTTTTCATTTTTGTTGGAGCCAAATAAAAAAATCCTACATGCATTTTAATTTCTGGAGATGCCAGAGTGGGAAAATAGTGCGCTCCTTTGACACAGAACGTCGTCATGTGAAACCAGTGTTTTCAATGGAAGTGCACCCAGCTATAACCTCCAACCCTGATCAAAGTCGCGCTGCACTCAGCACCAGTCATTATCTTTTCTTATTTATATTTATCGTTTTATATCACATCCAGAACGAGACCCGAAAGCAGATGCTGGCATCGTGCTGGTGGACCATCTGAGGGATGACTCCAGAGCGTTCTCCGCATTAGGATGTGTTAGTGTTGCCGGGTCCAGCACCGACATTCCCGTCAGGGCTCCGCACAGTATACTCCAAATATTGAGTCATATTGAGTCATATTTGCCCTTGATTACTTCAGTAAGGCTTTGTTGTGTGGCGTCGTCCAACTGAAGAGAGAAGGGCGGCGTACGCATTTGACTCCCGCAACCTTTTCGCGATATCGCGCACGTTAACGAAACCGACGTGCCGACATTCCGTCCGACAAGCGGCAAAAGGATCGCCCGGCATTTCCGACACGCGGGGCGTCCCGCCATTCGATCCCGTCGCGATTTTGAGGGCGCCTAGGATGACTCGAGGTGCTAAGGTGCGCTTTATCAATCCGCGGCTCATCTTGTTAAGATAATCAGGGTGTCGCGGCGGAAGAACTTGCTAAATCTGTTCTGCCGTTTGCCTCCGCTGTTTACCTCGGCTGCATCACCCGAGGTGAAGCGCCAAACGTGTCGGGGTGGTTTTTTTTCTTCGTGTAACATGTGGACTGTAAGTGTAGATGGGAGTGTGCGGCGAGGTGGAGCGGATCACGCAAGACGGGACACGAACGCGGCGGTTGACGTGAGTTTGGCAGGAAAGTGGAATTTGTTTATGTCAAACATTTGTGATGTTTGTCGCCATGGGGATTGTTATGATAGGGAAAAACCTTTTTTTGAAAGGACACGTTAAGTAGGCTGTAGAGTTCAGATTTTCTTTTTCCTTGGATGTACTGTATATATGTATATATACTCTGTATATACCTAAGGACATACTTAACAAACTACATTACCCATATACTATTACCCTCTTCTCTCACCATTTGTCAACTGGTTCGCATTTCTGTCAGTGTCTGATTTCCACACAGCCCGAGAACCGATGGCCTGAATGGATTCCAGTATGTCACAGAATTTTATGTCTCTATGAGTAAATGCCATCTGCTCACTCATAAAGCAGTGAAAACTGCTTTCAATTTGGGGGCTGCAAAGCCATGGAGAACGTCTGTTTTCTCATGCTACCTCAGTTCACCACGGGGGAAACAAGACGCAACAGTCACTCGCTTTCTAGTAAATGGAAACAGAGAGACGAGGATGTTACACCAGTGTGGCTGAGTGTGTGTGTTTGTGTATTAGACGACTGGTGATGTTCCATTTGTCAACTCGAATCAGGCTTTCTTTTACTTGAATTGATTCATCCTGCCTGATGTCACTTTGCTCCGTAGCCATCACTTTTGTTTCGAATTATTTGACATTTTGAGGGTCTAAAGCAGGGGTCCCCAAACCACGGCCCGCGGGCCACACCCGGCCCGCCTAAACAATTGGAGTGGCCCACTTGACAATCCCAAACAATCCCTCTAAACATGGCCTATTTTTTTAAATTGCATTTTCCTATTCTAAAATATCCGCACTTAATGATTAAGGTTGGCATTCTAATTAAAATGTACCTTATTTATGAACTATTTACAGTAGTAGCTAATTCCCCCCCCCCCCAACACACACACAATATGGTATATTCTGACGTGACTTTGCTCGTGATCAAGTGTCCAGTGCGCGCGGGCTCGGCGGGAGAAGAACAGAAGACAGTCGGATAACAAAATGTCAAAACGGAAAATAGATTCGGAGTGTAGAGTTTAAACAGCAGTGGACGGATGAGTATTTTTTGTCCAGTGCAAGGAAAAGGCAGTTTGCCTAATCTGCAAGGATACAGCGGTGGTGTTCAAAGAATTCAACATTCTCCACAATAATACTGGTTGTCACTTTGGTCCATATCCTGTTATAAACTGGCGTCGGCCCCCCATCATGGAAAGGAAAGTTGATGTGGCCCCCGGTGAGGGCCACATCAACTTTGGGGACCCCTGAGTTGGGGACCGCTGAACTTTGGACAGTTCCTGGCCAGTGAGGCGTTGAGCACCAGCAGTGATCTTTTACATAATGTTGCCTTCACTAAAGTACCAAATGGTGTGCTAGGTGTTGCTATTCGCAGTTCAAATATACCCAGATTTGAACAATTGATTTGTTCCTAATCTAATTCTGGTAGAAAGAGTTTGGATGTCGCCTTTCATTTACACAATCACATGTCACAGTCCCACCTCTTTTATCTTCACATATTCCCAAATCATTCAGCTCTGTTGCTCCTCTGTCCATGTCCATGACCTCATCAAACGTCTCCAGTGCGTCTCCTGCCAACAGTTCTCCATGGGCCCCTGCCCTGCCACTGTGCACTGGCAGAGAAACCCTACAAGGGCTAGAGAACCTTTTCACTGCCATTTCCCAATTGAGTCACATACAATGTCTACCTGGCTGTGTATGCTGCAGCCCATGCTCTACACAGCCTTCTCTCGTGCTCAGATGAAGACAGTTCTCCAAGAGACAACAGCTCCACCTGTAGCTCACCTTATAACATCACACCAACAGAGGTACAGAACCTCCTTGTGAACCTTTACAAAATTGATGAGACAAAGCAATGAAGTTGACAAAGCTTTTTAATACCAACCCATTTTAGTTTTAACCGTTAGACAAAGGTATGGTAAAGTTGAGATTTATTAAATGGTGCAACTTTGTGTTCTTTTCAGGTGTCAGAGCACTTCATCACGCCCCAAGGAGAAAACTTCTTCTTCCAGGGAGCCGATATCCCACCTGTGTACAACCTGGTCAACTGGCAGACCGTGGGCCACAAGGGGCCTCTCAAACTAATAATTGATGGCCGCGTTGATGGTTCCTAACTCCATCTCTATCAGCCATCCAGTGGAGCACTGGATCAAGTCAGGTATACAGTTGACCGACTCTCGGCTTAAAGGTCCTGGATTCGACCGTTGATGTCTGCAGTCTCTCTGTGTGCATCACTGACAGGACACTGCTCCTTAATGACATCACATGACTTAAAGGCAAAAAATCCCTCAATGTCACTTTGGATTATATGATAGGTGGAAAGTGAGGAGATAAGTGTGAAACGAATATGATATGTTACCAATGTGTTCCAATGGATGTCTTCGGTGCCGGTGTCAGTGTGCAGTGAGAGCTGTCCCCCAGGGACGTGTGTGGCCAGCAGGAAAGGGCAGCCTGTCTGCTGCTTCGACTGCATTCAGTGTGCTGAAGGGGAGGCTTCCAATAAGACGTGTGGTCCTGCCACTTACAGTAGGCCGCCTTTGGGATCAGCTTTGTGCTGTGTATCTCCTGCCTCTTAGTGAAGACCATAGTGGTCCTTGCTGCTTTCCGCTCAGCTCAGCCAGGAGCTGGAGGCCTGATGAAGTGGTTCGGCCTGGGCCAGCAGAGAGGCAGTGTCTGTCTTATTTCCTCCATCCAGGTGAGGGTGGGCTTTGCAGTTGTGTTAGGCTACATAGGCTTCCTAGACTGCCTCTATCTCTTACTTGCTTTCCTGGCTAGGAAGCTACCTGATAACTTCAATGAGGCCAAGTTCATCACCTTCAGCATGCTGATCTTCTGTGCTGTCTGGGTGGCCTTTGTCCCAGACTACATCAGCTCTCCAGGGAAGTACACTGTAGCTGTGGAGATCTTTGCCATCCTGGCTTCTACTTATGGCCTGCTGCTGTGCATCTTCGCTCCAAAGTGCTTCATCATCCTCCCGAGGCCTGAGAGAAACACCAAGAAACACTTACTGGCCAAATGAAATGAAGGAGAAGAAGAAGAAGAAGAAGACAGATGGATAGTAAGCAGAAAATTGTCTGAAGTACATCAAACCATACAAAATCAGCAATTACAGAATAATTTAATATGATTTCATTGTATGGGAGTATTATGATACATCAAAACATGATCTGTAACCAAAAACACAAAATATAATGCTTTTACTCGATTTTATTTCCTGCACCAGTTAAGCAGTTTATCAAGTGCAGATGAGCTTAACTTATCTTTCATATAACCTTTGAAGTGAATTCTTATTTTACAAAAAATAAATATATCCATTAAATTTCTTGATGCACTTCTGCCATTGTGATGGTATTTTTCTTTACAGGTAAAACTGGAGTCCACTAGAGGGTGGTAGCATACATACTGTACGTCAACAATGACAGCTGACATACGGAAACAATACATTTCCATGCAACCAACCGGCTTGTGGGGAAACCTTGCCTAGAGTGAATTCATTATTTGTAACATCCATTACCAATATAATTTCCTAGAGCATTGAATACATATTAATATTGTGGTTCACATTTCGCTGTTGCACATTTGGAGTTGTTAAGGTTGATAAAATAAAAATCACATTTGCAGTGCTTTAAGGTCATTAGAACGTAACATGGCCCCTTTTCCACCAAAGCTAATGATGACTCCATGACTCCACTGATTGGTTAGGGGCCATCACATGCTCCTTCTGCGAATTGGCCTCTGCCACAGCCAATGCAAACCGGGCCAAACACTGAAGAAAGAATCCACTGATTGGTTATCAGCTGTCACGTGCTCCTGCTTCTGCTGATTGGCCTACAACATAATGGATCAATAATTGTCTCTATTCCATTGACGTTGTGCTGACTGAAAAACATTGAAACAATATGACAACATGAAAACATGTTTTGTATTCAAAGACGCACGCAAGCCTTTTCCCTCTTGTGATGCACCTTGCTGAGTGTCTAATTGCGTTTAATTGCCTGGAAATGAAAGGCCATTCAGGGAAGAAAGGAGCACACCTGTGGCTGTGCTCACTCACCACTGATCGATTCCTCTGAGAATTTACTTTAGCTCGTTCACTGTAGCCCTTTTCGACTTACAAAAATAACCTGGCAAACATAATTGCTTTGTTATGTTTGATTGTTTTCCAAGTGTCCCGAACGGTTTACCTGTGGCATGTCACTTCCTCAGCGGTGTTCCTGGCTATCATGTCAGCTAGCTTGCATGCTATCATGTAGCTCGGAGGCTCGAAGTTGCACACTGGTTTTACCATGTGGTGAAGTTGTTGTGCTCTGATTTTCCATGTAAAGGAGAGGTTCCCATGGTTGTTGTGTCTCTCTTAACATTTATTAGACATACAGGATTTAAATTGATATCTCTTTTCAAACTATGCATTTGTCAACTATGACAATATTCACAAATAGTGTGTCATATTTTTGACAATTACGCTAATAGAGGGGGGCCGGCTCCATGGTTTTGTAAACGTTAATTTATTATAGTTGTTATAGCTGAAGAAACATGGATAATGTCAAACTGATGCGTCAACAATGTTTCTTGCGCATCTTGGAGAGGAAATGCTGGTGTGCCAAGAAGAGAACCACAGGAACCTGACCTGTTCTATCCTTCGAAGATGGATTACATATCGTCAGTCTGTCAGCTTCAACTTGTATTGATTTGCAGGGACCTCTTGTCACAGTCTGGCTCTCTGCTCTTTAGTTTCCATTCTCCACCTGTCCACCAGATGTCCTCAGATTCTTCCCCTTGGTTTAAAGATCCTGCCACTGCTATCTGCCATCGGCACTCAACAGATCCCCCTCACCTGAGCTTCCTTGTCAATCATCCCACCTGCATCCCATTCCCTCATCGGTCTCTCTCCATATATACAGTACAGTACACCAGTTAGCTTCCATTTGTTTCCTGGATGGAGTCTATTTTCCAAGTTGTTTTTTATGTTTCTTGAGTTTGTGCTTACATTTGGGTCCTATTCCTTGTGTTCCTGTTTCCCTACCTAGCATCGATCCCGATGCCTCTCCCTTATGAAGGGATAATTGTACCCAGTAAAAAACAACAGAGCCCGGGACACCCTCATGATGGTATCGAAGCATCTGCATTTGTTATGTTTCTCCACTCATTTATTCAGAGGCCTCTTTTAATTTGTGAGCTGCTTGGAGTAGCCACAGCCCCCCAATTTACATTGTAGTCCGACGTGGCATTATTATCCAACAGCCAACAACAACGCAACAGGTAAAGCCTCACTCCCAGTACAAAAGTGAGGGTAAAGCCTCACTCCCAGTGCCTTAAGAACAGTATGGCCGCCCCTCCCCCCAAAGCGTTGTAGCAGGACCTGTGTTGGGAGCATGGTTTAGGGGGGAGAGTGTAATGGAGTGGCCGGTGTCCTCCAGGATAAACCTCACTCCCAATGCCTAAAGGACGCCTCAACCGTCTGACCTAAATGGTCATGCTGTCGTGGCTAGAGGATTTGCCTTCCATTTCTGGGGTTGCCAAGAGCAACAACAAAGGTTCAACAACCATTATCATAGCTATAGAAATACAGTCATCAAAATGATACACCCGAAGATTCTGTGAACATCCTCAATATCACTACAAATTCTGGGCCCACTCTGTAAATACAATGGGACGTACTCATAACTCCACGAGACGAGAAGTAGGAAGCAGCAAGGTAATGTGGCGTATCCATGAACACATAAAAAAATTAATGAGAATTAGGCACCATAATGTACATTTCAGATCAGATATACTTTATTATTCCCTGACAGCAAATTAGGTAATTATTACAGAAATTGGATGTTCTTTACCGCTCACACGCTGCTCACACACAATAATTGAGTTCCTCATTGTATTATCAACACATTACTGTTCACAAAAAAGGAATGAATGAATGACACATACATTTACTAAGTCTTGCTGTGTCTATTTGCTGAGGCCTGAAAGATTAATAATTCATAATCTTCATTCTGAAGGGAGTGGTTTTTACAGCTAGGTGAAATATATGTCATCTCATTTGCCAAGCCTCCAGCTCTCTGCACCACTTTATAAAACCCATCTCAGCAGTTTGGATTGAGATTTGGGGTACGTTACATTAGCTACCTGCCATGTCTAATGCAGCAGAATGAATTTGCCTCTACTGAATCATGAAATAACTTTTTGTGGCATTTTTGCATATTTTCTTTGGGCTTCGGCAAACGATTAAAACCGAATAATTTTTTTTATCATGATATACATCTGCTTGTTTTCTACCCTCTGCAATTCAGTTAAAATCATGGTTGATGTAATTTGACTTCGATACTCCAGTCTCAATTTTGCTCCTTTATATTATTAGCGTCCGGTCCACCCATGTCTTGGGTGTCTCTGCTGCTGACTGTGTGGTCCTCCAGGGCTCTCTCCTGGCTGCTTGTTGTGATGGTGAGCAGGGATGTGGGGCTCAGTGTGGGTCTGGAGGGGGTGCAGACCTCCACGTGCTCTCGCTGGGGCTCAAGAGTGGAGGAGTTCAACCAGGGTCAGGATGGAGACATTGTCATCGGAGGGCTGTTTAACCTTCATTACCAACCGCCAGTTATAGACCAGGAATTTATTAAGCCACCGTTCTACAATCCATGCACTGGGTAAAGGCACTCATCAAAATGTTTTGATATGTTTAATACATATTATGTATACATTCATCAATCAGATATATGCTGAGAATCTATCTGCTCTCTTCAAATTCCCAATTATGAATTTAAATAGGTATACTGTACATCTGAAGAGTGCTTTGCTACAGTTAAAAATACTGCATTGATCACTCTCCTAATTTCTACTGCATTTAACTTCTTCCCTGTGGTATTAGATTGCAGGTGGAGATGTTGAAAGCTGCCTATGCCATGGAGTTTGCAGTGGAAGAAATCAACAGAAACCCCATCATTCTGCCTGGCGTGAAGCTCAACTACCGTATCCTCGACAGTTGTTCTCTACACCCCTGGGTGCTGCATGGAGCTTTCTCACTGGTTGGGGGAGAGAGGGAGAGTTGTAACTCCACAGCCAACCTACCGCAATCTCATGTATCTGGACCATCTTCAGATATGAGCGGTACAATGAGAGATTAGTATGATGAGGTCTCCTCCTCATGATTTGTTGATTGATTTCCTGCCCTTGACTTGACTTTGTATGCATTTATTTAATCAGGGGGCCCATCTGTACCTGTGATCATCGGTGGGGCTTCTTCTACAACAGCCATAATACTGTCTAGGACACTGGCCTCTCTCTCTGTTCCATTAGTGAGTT
>OMKQ01054986.1:6878-21625 GCA_900302335.1 Phycis phycis | reverse complement strand
GGAGAGACAGAGACAGAGAGAGAGAGAGAGAGAGGGGGAGAGAGAGAGACAGAGAGAGAGAGAGACAGAGACAGAGAGAGAGAGAGAGAGAGAGAGGGAGAGGGGGGGGTGGGGAGACGCAGAGAGAGAGAGAGAGAGAGAGAGAGAGAGAGAGAGAGAGAGAGAGAGAGAGAGAGAGAGGTGTCGGTGTGCATGACAACTGTGTTTCTCTTTGTTTGTTTTTTCAGGAAGACATATACAGTACATACAGTACAAACGTCAGAAGTGCAGAACATCGAATGCAGGAATAAATTCACAAATAGATTTAAATAATTGCTCCAAAAACTTTCAGCAAAAGAGTAAAAAAATACAATAAAATGAATACATGAATTACATTAAAAGACAAACCTGTATAAACAGTTTCTGTGTGTGGGTGTGCATGTGTGTGTGGGACACATGTGTATTATTTGTTCAGCAGAGGACACCCTGTTGTCATCAATATTCATTATATTCATGTCTTCATTCATGTCTATTTGCAGATACATAACCTTGAGTCACTTCAGTTATTCTCTTTGCACAGTTCTTTCCTGAGCAGATCAACTGCAACTGCAAATATAATGAATAACGTACCCTGAATGTGAACACCACAACACTATGGTCCAACATCATGAACTCAGAACGAAAATAACGACACAACGGCAACAGCACCGATTCTCGGTTCTACCACTGTCTATATAGCAATATATATAGCATATACACTTTGAATTTAAAAAACGCATTTCCAGAACATACTTGACGTCGTTTGAGACAGTTAGCTGGGGATCTGGTGGCAAGTCTGTCCGGCACGTTGGGCAGGACCGCCGGTTGTTCTTGACGCACTCCTGGATGCAGGGCAGGCAGACGAGGTGCTCGCAGGGCAAGAGACACGGGTCTCTCAGCTCAGACCGGCACACGGCGCAATGCGAGCCATACCTTGTGAAAAAGACATTTGACGCATTTGATCACGTTTACATGCATGTCACAATCTGACATCCAGCAGACCTTCGCGTAACACCTCGTTTCCAGTTTCTTGACGGAGTTATTCCACTCCTCCAACAATGGCCGGTCTACACAGTGATGATTTAAAACCTTTTTAAGGGATTTCTCTAAGAACATCGGCGTCTGGTAGGACGTTTCGGTTTGTCTCGCCACCAGGGAAACTTCCCTACTGCTGGCCGAGCTTGCGATCACCAAATCACACACTTACAGAAAAACGTTGAAAAAGAAATATGAAGGGAAATACGAAGGGAAGGATAGCGAAACGCCCATTCACCCAGATTTGAGCTTGTCTGCTCACCTAAGACCAACGGCATTATGCTGTTAGTGAGTTACTCATGTTGTCTAACCTCAGGGTCTGGCTGGCCGACTCCTCGTTGTAAGCGTTTAGGATGCGGATGAGCTGCTGCAGGGCGACCACATTCCAGAGGTCAGGAGACTCCAGCATCAACTGCCAGGAGAGAAAGCAAACCAATCAACTGGCTGCCAACACAACATGGACAACATTATTTAGTTGTTTAGTTGACTTACACGCTGGAGAAGGTTGCAGTGTTTTAGCGCTAGCTCCTTAAGTCTAGAGTCTCCTTGGGCAGCCTCGAACAACACTCTCTGGATGAAGGCTGCAATGACCAGCATCCCACACCATGTTGACCTAGAGGGACATGGACGATCATGGGTGACTCACAAATCACACAAACCTCCCACTGCATGTGTGTCTACAGGTGGTCCGAACAAACAAGGAGTTTCTTTGATCATACAAAACCATATTTAAAGCCCCAACATGGGATTTTGGGGCAGAATACTACAGAATACAACAGGAAGGATGTAGTCATCTGTTGTCTTATTTCACATGTGCTTGGATCTTGTTGCAAAAACATACCTGGGAACTCTGATGGCATTTGCTGAGAGAACAATGTGCTATGCATCAGTTTGTTGTCATGACTGCATTTTTACTTCAGGGGAAATCCAAACCATTCATTTATTGAGGTAATTGGTAATTGATAGGCCAATAAGGATGGTAGCTACCTCATAGAGGTCAGATGTTGCAGACAGCCAGGCCCACAGAGGGTGCTGTAGTTGTAACTGAAGGCTCTATCTAGGCATGGTTGAAGGAGCTCCACTCGGCGCACAAACTGTTTGCACTCTTCCAGCGACGTCACCTTCAGCAGCTTGGTTTTCTCAACACAGATTCCAAGGGCTAAAATGTCCTCAATCTTGAAAAAAAAGAAAAATCATATCTGTATGTATATACACACTGTATACAGTATATATAACAATTGCTGAATAAAAGCCATTCTCGTGGAACAGCTCTAGAAATGATACAAGGTGAATTCTGTCAAATAACTTTGATTGTTTCTTATTAGGTTCATATTTGCTGACATAAACTCAGTTGGAGAACTACAAACACAACTTTTGAAAATAATAATTTTGAAAATAATGGCCATTACAGTTGATTCGCATATTTCAAAAGTGTAGACTGTTCCCACCATTTCCATGGGTTCCCTCTTGGTCCCCAGGTGATAGACCTCCAATGAGAGCTGTTCCTCTAGCAGCATTGTGTGGGACAGAGTATGCAGTCTGGTGGCGTAATGTTTGGCCCCAGCCACCACCCAGGCAGGGGAGAGATCAGACGATGCACCTTTAGAGAGGAGCTGGAGCTCATAGACGCAGCCTAACAGGGCCTTGGTGAACATCTACATCGGGAAGTTGAGAGACCCGTAGTTAGTCATGGTTTGGAGTTTGGAAAGAAAATGTATAAGAAAGACATTCTCAGCATTTCATCATATAGAAGTCAAAGTACCCTTAGCTCCGCCTTTGTGGTGATCTTAAACGAGAGCAGCAGGAAGTCTTGAAGGAAATGCTGGTTGTACTCCACTCGCTCCTGCTCAGACAGCTTCTGGAGGTAGCCGCCGAGCCGACTGTTGTCGAAGGCGCTTACAAACTGCTGAAACCGCGATGTGCTGTCATCATTCGTCACTGCGTCGCAGCAGATATGGAGGGGAGCATTCGATTTAACAAAGCTTTAAAGTGCACCTTTTTTTATTCCTTTGTTGTCACGTAGGTGTTTATTCAAGAGAAACTATTGAGTAACTCTTTGTGTACTATTTATATCTACTATCTATACTATTTGTCATGACTCGTTTGATCTCAAAATGACTCCATCAACAATCTCTGTGCAACAAACCTGGAATGAATTCAGACTCATCCCACAAGCTCTGGAGGTATGACTTGATCAGCCAGCTGAAAGGTGCCATGCAGGGTTGCTCAACGCCGTCCAAAAGTATGGAACCTTGCATCAATACCTCCCGCTCTAACACGCTGTAAATGATGGAAAACAAGAAGAAACCCTTTTGGTGACTGCAACTCAACTGACCAATGGAGGACCAGCCATGATGAGGAAATACCATCCTAGTTACCTGGGCGTTTGAGGAGGCGTTAGGTCGAGTATCTGCGTGTCGGAGAAAATGTCTAACCACAGTCCTGTCAGGCCCTGACCCACTTGGCCACCATGGAGCAGGTCCAGGTTGGCACCCCTGTCCAAGACCTCTATCATATTGGCCAAGACAGGGGTGACGTGGGACTGAAGACAGCGCCACAGGGTATGTCTGGAAGATACAGAAAATAACGTTAGCATCTAATCTTGAAAAATACAATGCAGAAATAAAGTTTTCATTATTAGCTTGGTAAGTATGCATGAATGCGACAAGAAATATTTTTACCGTAGAGTGCCTCCCTCTTGCAGAGCCTGCCGTTTCCTCGCCTCGGCGTCTAGCCACTCTGCCGAAGAGAACTCCATCTCCTCTTTCTGTGCCAAGGCCTGCGCCAATCTGCTTAGCAGCACCTCATGGAACCGAGCTACAAAAACACTACTATTTACTTTTTTTAGATGTATCTGCTTTTGTAATGATATTGTAGGGTTTTTCTTTGTACCTGTAAACTAAAACTGTAACAAAAAAAATATATGTACAAATATACTTTGCTAATAAAGATGTGAGACTAAAGAAGTGATTACCATTTGTCTCATCTTGACCATTCTTCAAGAGGTCGAGGAGTGTGTGAATGCGTTCCATGCTCCTTGATGCCACCCCACTGGGATCCCTCAACAGTCCCACTGCCTTCTGAACACAAGACCTCACCAAGGACAGGCTGTGGAGGTGAGCGACTGGCTCCTGCGCATCGACACAGACAGGATGTTTGAACACACTTTATACACTCGCTGTGGAACATGAGTGTGCACAGTTGGCAATGTTGTTTTACTGAAATATGTACGTAGCAAGTATTGTGAGGGAAATGCTGTGACGTTATACCTACCTTTGGGCATCCATCTTGGTCCTCTTCTGTGTTATTTGCTGTCCTCTCCATTTCCATTTTTTCTTTTAGGAGATGAAAATGTATTAAACATTTAGCTAAAAACACAGAATATATTCTGCAAAATGTGCTTTAGATTTAGTAGAATATAAACACCAATTCATTTGTATCCTTAAATACACCACAACACCACAACATTTGTATCCTTAAATACCAGGTACCACTAACAACTGAGGTATTAATTAAGCATTGTGCATTTGATACCTGAAGCTTGAGGGTGAAGTAGTTTGCTAATGGGAGTGGCACAGAAAGCCAACAGGTTCAAGCTCATGTCCTCTGTGTCTCTTAGATCGTCAATATGCACTGAGTGCCAGATTCCTTTGAAGCAGAAGAAAGACATTGAAGGATAAGGATAAGGTTCTCGACATATCCTTGAAATTAAATTAGACTAAGGCTGGTCACAGCGCACTGTTTCAACACCAACCGCACATGAATGTGTCGTTGTTAAACGTGTCTATTTTAAATTGTACGATCAGGTCGTACTTCCACTGACTATTCACTGACCTCCCTGGAAGCCGATGTATTGAGATCCACTGGGGATCCTTGACAGCTTGGCGATGAAAACCACCCAACAGGCGTGGTGGTCCAGTGACATCAGGTAGTTCATCGTGCAATACCTGAATAGAGGTACAGGGTTATCAATATGCATCCTTTTAAATAAAAGTATGTGGATTATCATCTAGAGCCTGGTTTGTATCCTACTTTGCAGAAGCTATGAGCTCATCACTGCAGTGCTCCTCAAGATCCATTTGAATGATTAAAAGGAGAGGTGAGGGCTCACCATCTTGTAGAAAGCTCCTGAAACATACAATGCAGTGTAAGTAGTAGATGTTCTTCTCCAAAAAAAATGCAGTAGCATTCAATAAGAAATGTGGGAGTGATGTACCGTATCTTGCTGTAGAATGATGCCTCTGTGTCAAACTGGTGTAGGGATAACAGCAGGAGTCTATCACGCTGCAGGCTGAGGACATGGGCTACTGTCCTTACATCTGATGTGGTTAGCAAGCTGGAAAATGTTGTGACCTGGTAGAAAAAGAGCAGAAACCAGACATTATTTCAAAAGAACATAAAAAATCTGAAAACGAATCTGAAAGTGCATCTCTTAGGATGTTACCTCAAGGAACCTGTTGGACTCTTGTGGCTTGCTCAAGTGATTTTTCAGGAAATCTTGGAGTGAATGATGACACTGTTGCTGGAAATAATTGCTCAGAAGTCTCCTCTTCTCAGCATTTGACAAGTCAGAATGTTTAAGTCTCAGTACTGAATCTGGAGTGGCACAGTTCAACAGAAAACATTTGGCCAATTCCAACACCTCTTCTTCACTGTTAACGGCAGCCCCTGTACTGATTTCTTTCTCTGTCCCTTCTCCAAGCATTTGAGGAACATTTTTTTCTCCTGAGTTTTCATCTGGTTTCTCTGTCGAGACATTGTCTGTCTTCTTCATAGACTCACTGTTATGCTGGTCTTTGACAATCACTGTATGCATGGCATCATCACCTGTGGTGACCGCATCTGTGTTTGTTTCAAGCAACTCTTCTCCTTGTTGTCCCACAGAATTGTCCAACAGTGTTTGTGGTCTTTTTTCCAAGGCTTGCAACAAAGCACTGGCACATGCATCATCGTGAAAGCCAACAAACACGTCAGACAGTGCAAAATCCTTTGAGGCATGGCCCAAAAAGTCCTTCACCCATTCCCTCAGTTTCTCCAGGACCCTACGTTGCCATGGTGTCAGATCTGTACTTCTTCCCACTCTGTGCTTTTCAAGTCGATTAATGAGAGGCACAGGGAACTGTTCATAGACCTTCTTCTGGTCTTCCACTACAATGAGCCTGAATCTCCTGTGCACACGGCATTTGACTCTGTGTGAGCCGAGACCCAGATCGACATATTGCTGCTGACTGAGGTAAACATAGTATTGGTTCAAGGCATCATACAAGCTTTCGTAAAGATTCTGCATGTTCAGAAGAATGACTGTGCGCCCCGTCTCCATGCATGTCTTTACACGGTTCACATTTCGACAAACTTGGGAGTATTCCTGGTCCTTGGGAAATCCTGAGCCGAACACAATCTCAGGGGGAACTTGGTCTCCGTTTGCAAAGATATGCTGTTGAAGCATATAGAGAGCTGCATTGTTAGTGGTGAGCAAAAGGAGATACCGGTTCTCATGGCCGCTGTCACAATCCAGATTATTTTGTATCATTTGGAAGGCACTTGGCCTGGGAACTTCAGATAGGTTTTCAAAGACCTCACTGAAAAACGTGAGAGAGTCAAAACATTCTGGTTGTCCACTGAAGTTGTGCAAGATCGCCTCTACCAACTGCCTGTCATTTGGCTCTTGTTGTGAGCAATTTACGATTGAAAAAAGCATTTTCACGAGACTGTAGTAGTCCCTCAGCCCAAAGAACTGATTGTCTGCGGTCTTCTTACAGATCTTCAAAAAGGCTTTTGCTAAAGGAGGGAAGAGGTGTTTGATTTTCCGAAATACTAAGTCTGAGGATGAGCAAATCCCCTTAGCAGTTTCCACAAGTTCCTCCTCACTGGGATCCCATCTGGACACAAATATTCCTCTGTTCATTTTGGCTGGGTCAAGAGCCCAATTTGAGATACCAACAAATCCAACTTTCATGTGTGGATCAGGCCTGTCATTGTCAATGCAACCATCCTCAAGGAGAGGATGAAGCGTCTTCAAGGGCATCTGAGGGGAGTCTTCTGCTAAGCCAATCTCATCCAGCACTACAACTGACACATACTCATCCATGTTTTTATCCTTCTGGAAACGAGCACAGTTCTTGAAGGTCCCGATGATACCCTCAGGACTTGAGTAAGGACTGCATTGGAAGGAAACCATGTGGACCTGTTTGAGTTTCCTGAACAGTTCAACATGTGAGTTCTGTCCCTGCATGGCATCAGAAACGACTGTCTTAGCCAGGGACTTGGAGCTCCCTGGTTTGCCAACTAGAAACAGTGGGATCTTGAGTTGAATGCAAATCACCATGAGAAACACATTTTCTTTCAGGGCTGCATTTTTGGCTATTGTTCCTCTTGTCTGTATGTTTTGAAGTAAGAAGTCTTGACAGGCTGAAATTTCTTGCTGTAACGCCTCTGCAGAGCAGAGGGGCATCGGAAAGTATCTGCAAATGTGGGATAGGTAAGGTTTTGTCTGCACAAGAGCTGGGTAGTAGCAAACCCCAACTGCAAGAACCAAACACCTCAATACCCTGTCCGTCAAGGTGAAATCTTCTAGATTTTTGAAGTCACTGCCATGCTTGTAAAACCAGACCAAGACATTCATTGACCTTTCCACATCTCGCAGACTCACAAAGCTGCACTCATTTTTTTGGAACCGCATGTATTGCTGTGAGGCTGCCAGCACATTTGAAATGACGTTCTTGCAAACCACTGGCAAACTATTGCTGTCCACTTTTCTTTGGACAATCTGCTTGATGTAGGAAAATTCGGTGGCATCGCTTAACTGACCAAAATCCCACACTAGCGAAGCCATGCTTGGAGGCAGAGGATGGACTCTGTACACAAGCTGTCTCAGCGGGACATTTCCAAGACGGTCTTCTGTTTCCTCTGCCTTTACTCTGTAGCCTAAACCGGCAAGTTCCAAACGTTTCACCATTTCAGGTGTATGTTTTCGGTATGGATTGCAAGCAGCAATTATTTTCAGGCCGCTGTCTGACTTCAGAGGCTTTCCTTGAATGGTTTGATCACACAGGATTTCCTTAATGGCAAAAATGGCCTCTGTGGTGTTTGCCTCGTCAAAGAATAAAATTGTGTCTAGTTTGTTTGTTCTGAAATTCTGCTCAGCGAGAATCTCTGCTTCCCTTACTCTTCTGTAGATCATCTCAGCTGTAGTTCCACCATGAACTTTGACAAGTTTCATGTTTTCAAGCTCTCTTCCCTCCTTCTGCAGATCACAAAGGAAGCGGACCAGTCGAGTCTTTCCACAGCCAGTCTCTCCCATGATGATGACAGGAATTCCACAACGAAATCTCATGTGAATAGCCAGCATTTTCCTCACGTTGTCAGAAGTAAGCTCATATGTCGGGTCTGGATCAAAATCACTGTTCGTGTTGACTTTGTTGGCACCAACAACACGACATATCCGCATGATTTTGTCCTGCCGGTGTAGCTGGTCAAAGTCTTCAGTGAGGCAGATATGTTGGCGTTCTAAACCTTCAAAGAGTTTCTGTGTCATTACATCTTTAATCAGCACCTGCTCACTGTGGAGGTCAACTGCATCAAATGTGTTCCTGCTCATGCATTTTTTCACATAAAAGCCAAGGAAAGACATTGAGACTTTGTCTGCGTTAAAGAAAATGTATGGATGGGCTTCACGCTCCCAATGCTTGCGCATGGTCATGGAGGTGAACATGGCATCCTCGTTGATATGTTGATGATAAGTTGAATCCATCGATGGTGAAGCAAAATCCCGTGCCATGTGAATCATGAACTTCACAACGAAATCCTTGAAACCGGGCAGTTGGTCGGCGAGAAAATCTCGATCACAGAAAATTGAGTTCTCGCAATCTTTAAGTTGCACATTAAGGAACCATGAGAAATTCTTCAACTCCGCCCAAGATGGGTCAAGCATTCCACAGCTGGAAAGGAAGTATTTCAGGCAGTCTTGAGGATCACCGTTTACATCCTGGTACTTGAATGGATCCAGGTTTTGTTTGTGTTGGAAGAGCTTTAAAAACTGATAGGGTCTCTGAATCCCTTCGCTGTGAAACTCTTGTTTGTCCATGAGTGGGTCAAAATCCCTCTTTGTCAACATGTTTGGGTCAATCAAGAGCAAGTGGTGCACCTCCTTAGGAGTTCTGCACTGGATGGTAGGAAGAATGTCAAGAAGTCCGAGTTTCACCTGTGAGAAAATAAAAAAACATCAACCCATAAAAGTTATATATATATATATATATATATATATATATATATTGGCCACCCTATTTTCTCCTTTGGCAATAAAAACATTGTAGATTAATTTACCTCCTTTGATTGCTTTGGACAATGTTTGTATGGTTTCAGAACCTCAATCATGAATAGGTGAGTTAAATTCCTTCTCCACATGTTTCCTTGGCTGTCACACAAACAGCGTAAAACTAGCAACTGGAATAGGAATTCGTCCAGACCAGAGTTAACCTAATAATGGACAAATGGAAACAGAGATATCAAACAGTTGAATTGAAGTTGTCAAAATCAGTTCTCAATGAATTGAGTATTTAGAAAAGGTATGTTATAGACTCACTGCTGCAGTGTCAATGTGAAGAAGAATGGGATCCTGCTCTCTTATAGATGCTAGTCGGTCTGACAGAGTCTGAATCATTGTGTCGATATCAATGTGTGGTTCAATCACTCTAATTGTGATCTTCTGCGCCAGGGAAGCCTTCTGCTGAAACTTCTGGAACAAACGGTCGATATAAAGGGATTTTCCTGCAAATAGAAAGAAAAAAATATACATTTTATGTATATTTTGTGCTGTGTCCTCTAGAGTTATGACTACCAATGATCGTTGAAACAAGAATATTCTTACCAACTGCAGGACGTTGAGAAGATACCACCCAAACGGACAGTTTTTCTGGAGATATCATTGACACAGGACTGTGTTTATTGTTGATGGTGAAGTGGTGATGGATATATCTCATGGCGGTTTTGGCCGTTACAGTCATTCCTGCCTGAACTTTGTGATTACTGAAGAAGGAAGGCACATATCTGTGCTGGTGCACCAGGGGACTAACGATCACCAGCCGATAGTGGACATCGGCATATCTCTCCAGGCTGTCAAACAGCTCTCCAAGGGCCACACTCACTTCATAGCTCAACAATCCGGGGTTGACCAGAGAATAAATCCTCTTCTGGCTCACTTTGGAGCCCTGTCCCAGAGCACGCCGAAGAAAGATCCCCACCTCCTCCTCTGTGGTCGCCTCCCTGCACACCAGCACCTCGTCGGTGGATGGCAGAGGCTGCTCTGGGCTGTACACGTAAAGTGACAGTGTCGTCGGGAAAACCTCTGTGGTGGAACATAGTACGAGGTTGGGTTTCCCCTCCTCAAGGGTATTTGGTAGGTTCCTGGAGATGTGCTGCTGGCTCATATCAGAAAGGCAGGAAAGGAAGCATGCAAGTGTGGAAATGTCCAAGTGCTGGTGTAGATACTGTGGCATGTTATCCTTGAACTCTCTCCACAGATCCTCCATGCTATTTGTTTTACCATCCTCACCTTTGTTCAACAGTGAGCAATCCATAGCCTCGTCACCATCCACTAGTGTGTCATCTTCATCCTCTGAGGAAAACTGAATCAAATCCTCGACACCTTGTTCAGTTACGCCTGTTGCATTTTCAAAAGCCATTCTGATATCATCCAGGGTACACTGGGGCTTGATGGGAGTGAGCAGATGCCATAGCTGTTGAGGAACCGGGGTCTGCAGGTGGAGTACACTGTGTATCCAGTAGCATAGGTAGACTAGCTGCTCTGAGGTGAAGTGGTTCAGCATATGGAAGTTGGAGCGTTTTTCGCTGATAAACAAGCACCATTCCTTATGGCAGATTTCCATGGACCGACCAAGCTGTTGTAGCTTCTCTGTCACGTCCCCTTGGAACTCAATTAGTCTGTCCTCAAATGACAGGAAACTGACTTGGATACATGGCTGCCACTCTTGTAAGCAGGTGACCCGAGCATGCCATTCCCTGTAAAGCATGTTGCCTGACATTTGCATTTCAAGCAGAATTGAGGCCACTCTTTGAACACCTTCAAGGACCTACAAAAACAGAGAGGTGAATTCATGAAGGATATGTCAAAATAATGTAATAATAATAATTGGTTACCCTCAAACACAAAAAGTCCTCTAACCTGTGTGAACCTTCTGACTTGACGTTTGCCATGTTCTCCTTTAGAGGACATGAGCATGAGTTTGTTTTGCAGCTCCAGCAGCTCCTCAAGGCTGTAGCTCTTCTGTGCATGGCCCTTGTTCACTTTAACACACATGAGGTTCTGTAGACACCTCTGAGAAGTATGATAAGCACAATGCATTTAATGGAACAAACAACCATATACATGGAGAGCTTTACATCATCATCAGTGAGGCAAAGCTAGCTGCAGCGTCACCATTATTTATTAATTCATTTTTCAGATACTTACAAGTACAACAAATTCAGCATAAAGTAAGCTGCATGTGGAGATTAACACTCTCACTCAGCCTACTCTACAGGTAGGCTGTGGCAAACACCCTAAGACCTTCAGGATAGTGTTGAAGAACTCTAGAAATTAAAATAAGAAAAATCATCACGACAACTCACCTTTTCTGTGTTTTCCTTGGACCATCCAATTTGATAAACTCCTGTTTCATTAATGGAGGATGCCAGAGAGAGGGAAGACTGCTCAACAGACCCATGGGTCTCCTTCAGTCCCTTTAGCCAGCTCAACAATCGTGTAGAGTCCATCTGCAAAGCAAATCCATTGGCATCGATGTCACTATGCTAGAGTCATTCTAACATTGAGGTATAATAGAGGTATAATAGAGCAACATTTGTACCAATTTATCCGGTAGCTTCTCGTCTCGATGCTGGGCTTCCCACACCAGTTTTGCCGACGTCATGAATTCATTAAAACCAGCAGTGGGGTCAAGAGTGTAGAGCAGTGGCCCATAACCCATCACTGCATCATGGAAGCAAGCCACCTGATCGATCTCTGTGTCGTTCTCTCCAGCAGATATTGAGGCCAGCTCAACAAACACCTTCACGTCGCCCATGTCTGTTGTGGGAGCATGAAATATGCAGATATGATACAATTGTTTGGGTAGTTTAACTGGTATAAGGTAGAAAGCGGAGAGAATGTGCGCTCACTTTTTAGGTTATCTTTGACCCAGGTGACCAGAGAGTGGCTTTTAAAGAACTCATCCAGACACAAGGTCTGCTGCTTAGTGACAGTTGAAAGTTGTTGTTTGGCACTGATCAGGTTGCTTGGAAGTGAATCAAGGGTACTCCGTTTGAAAGACTCTGATTTCTGTTGTGTAGATAACAAACATGTACCCAGAACATTGAAACACAATGCATGAAAACACAAACAAAACCCTGAAACCAATGCTAAATCAATTCTATAACCAGAGATGTATGCAGTTACCAGTTGGGTGAAATTCTGGATCTCACTGAAGTCTCCAGAGAGCTCCATTTGAGTTGCAATTCGCAGTACTGATCTTGCTGCTGCTGCCACCCCGAGGACCTGCCGATAATCCTGAATCTGACAGAGTCTCGTCTCCACCCAGTTGCCCTCAGGGGGAGGGAATAACTTGAAGTAATCACACTGGGACATTACATCAGCCATCAAACTCAGCTCCTGCTTCATCATCTTCCCATCTCCACAGTCCCCAGCATCCACCAAAACCTGGTCGAGACGTTTGAACGTGATGGTTGCGCTAGCGATGTCATAGCCACACTGGATGTAATCGTCTTGCAGTGGCTGCCAGATCAAGTCACAGGTCTCCGCTAGGGTTACTGGAACTGAGCTGTCGAATCGGTGTGTAGCCAGTCTTGAGGCCCATCTGACCCAGTATGCGAGAATAAGGTTGCTGTGGTGCAGGTAATGCATTGCTGAGGCCATTTGTAGGACCTCTGCGCTAAGTGAATACCAGAGGACCTTTCTGTCAGACTCCACCTGGTCCCTCAAACTATTCACCAGCACCAACTTGTTCAGGCTTACTTCCAAGACGTCTTTTCTATGTTGCTCTTCGAGTGCAAACAACTCAGACACTGGATGAAAACATAGCTCAGTTACTGGAAACCAAATATACGACCACAATAGAACAGCACACATGTTACAGAAGGGTGTTCTTTGTCCAATCTTAAAATGAGAGTAAATGGAATGGAAACATAAAATAACAAACCAAATCATTATTAACCTGTGATGCTTTCTGTGACTTTGGCAAACATCTTTATCAATGTGTTCACATGTTGTTGTTCCTGAACGAAAAGGGTGAGATCCTTCTCTCTCTGAGCCAGAATACCCTCTGCATCATCAGGAACGGACTTCAATGTCCCACTTTTTCTACCTGCAGAGGACATCATTGGGAAGAAATTGTTTGATATGTGTACCATTCCACTTGCAGGTAAATTGAGCAGTATAATATTAGAATAAAGCAACACACAGTGGTAGTAGAGCTTCTTAAACGTGTCTTTGTGCTCCAGGGTGGTCCTCAGATCTCTCAGTGATACATGCCCTACAATCAGGGAGTCCACCAGTGATGCTATTCTAGCCTTGCAGCCTCGGATAATCTCCTCAGCCACGTCATCCACCTGTAGTGCCTTCCATTCTACAGCAGATCAATGAATGAACACAATGCATTAACACTGCAAACAAATACATTAAACACTGTAAAAACTGTAATAGTAAAATTGTCTGTGACAAGTGCCTTTTTGTTTGAAAATACCTTGAGACAGAATGTAGCTGATGGCTGACTGTGGCTCAAGCAGCTCATGCACAGAGTTGTGGGGAAACCTTGCAGCTGAATTCACTATAATCCCGGAAAGGATGTTGCAGGGAATATCTTTCACTTTAGATGCAAGTGTCTGCATCAGCTCCCCCTCTTTCCCTCTCTGCCGATATGGAAGCACGTAATATGTAGGTCAATCACGAGCCAGAGAGAGAACCAGTTACAAAAACAAACTTAAACAAGTTAGACCCTGTTCACGAAGTCACATTAATACAACTCCACTGCTAAAGAAATTGAGCTGTTGGAGGATTTTCACAGGTTGTTGTGGTTCCCATACCCTATTGTTGTTACTTGGATTGGATATTTGTTGGGAAAAACAGTCTGTCTAGTTACTTGACCAGATTAAATGAGACGGAGAGGTAATAAAGTCTGTCAGCACGAGGGCCTCGGATTTATTGAGTAAAGTAGCAAAGGTGATACAGATTCATAAAGCGTGATAGATCGAATATTTCTAAGAGCTTCACCTCCGTGGAAGTTCTGCTTCAGAAGAGCATGTGTGGATCTGTGTGGTATAGTCTTATGCTGTATTTTCCCTCCCAACGAGGTGTGTGCGTTTGGGCTGGTGTGTGTGTTTCTGGATGCTTAGCTTGACCTTGAGCCTCTGGGCACTGATATCGTTTATGAGTGTCTTCTGTGTTTCTAACCAGGTGCGAGGGGTTCTCGAGGGGTATCTTGACCCAGTGTTATGGCCGAATATTATCAGCAGACTGACTCCTGTTCTTGCGAATGTGTGGTGCATTGTCGGAGTCTCTAGCATCTCTCCATGTTGGGACATGCGGCCTCCGGCTCAGGCCTTGACCTGAAGACTAGCTGGCTATGCATGTGTTAGTTAGGACAAGGGTTAACTATATTCGTAATGTACATATCATGTGGTGTGCT
>OMKQ01054981.1:0-12194 GCA_900302335.1 Phycis phycis | reverse complement strand
ATGCGTGCGTGCGTACGCACACACGCACGCACGCACGCACGCACGCACGCACGCACGCACGCACGCACGCACACACACACACACACACACACACACACACACACACACACACACACACCTCTGAACAGATGCTTAGAGGTCAGTGGCTAACATGTTGCCCAGCCTGTTTGTGCAGACCCATTTGTTGAAAAAGTATTTATCCTGGACTCCATCTCCTTGTGACACATATACAGGGACTTCTAGGTAAGCCAAATCATGACAAATTTGAAAGTGTATTTTCACATGAGGCAATCTAAAATGAGGCTTTCGAGCAACAGTAGGCATCGGTTTCTGAGCAAGGCAGCAGCCCGTTTCATTAGAGTGAGCGAGCCAAGGCTTCAGTCCTTCAAATTGTTTGGGTCCTCGCTAGGAAAATAAATCAATAGCGAGAACACAATAAGCAACGGTTGGCACACCACAGGAAACCAGATCCCATCATGTTGTAGTTTCTCTCTGCTGTCTAAGCTTTCACCCCCCATACACACACACACACACACACACACACACCTGACCCCATCTCCCCACCCATCTGCATTTCAGTTATGTTCAAAATGGTGTGTTATCATTAGATGAATTTAAAAGATTGTTAATAAGACGTTGAGTGACAATGTGCTGTGAAGGCCTGTTCTGCGAGTATAAATAGTGCCTGCCAGCTGGAGAGTGTTGAAGCATCATGGGTCTGAGTACATGAGTACATTTATTTATTTATTTTCAGTCAGACGACATGCTATGACAAGAATAAATCAGGCTGTCCTCCTTTGCAAAATAAACTCCAACAGATGTTCCATCAACACTTCATGCATGATTGCAATATTTAGTCTCAGCTTGGTCAGGGATAAATTTTTTCATTACTAATTGATTTGACTAAAGTGGTTGTTTGGGAAGAGATTCATCACAGTATAATTGCCATGTGCTCTTTATTAATTAATTACATTCATTGCCCACAAACAATGAATAGCTTATGTGGAGATTTGAAAAAATGTGGATACTGCTCAGGGCAAATTATATTTTTCCTCATGGCACTGTCTGAAACAATGGACAAATATGAACTCTGAGACTCTGACACTCACACACACGCACAATTTACCATTTATAAATAAGACACAAGACAGAGACACACGGAATTGAATACAAATGTAAAACAAGTTAAAGAATATCATGTTGAGTGAGTTCCCATGTTACTTTATACATATAAGCCTCCTCTCTCCTTCCAGAGCCCAACAAAGACATCCAGAGACTCCTGAAGTCCTCCAGCTCTGGGGACTTGTCCAAAGAGCTATTCCAGCACCCACTGGGCGACGAGGACGCAGGGAGCCTCTCTGGACACACCGCAAGCCTGCTGCACGTCAAGGAGCGGAGACGTGAGTACCGGGGTAAGACGGGATGAATGGAGGTATGGATGATTAAAAGGATGGCCCGACTGGGGGATGGCTGATTAAAGGGAAGGATGGATAGATTTAAGTGATGGAAGGGATTGAGGGATGGATGAAGGGGATGTTGCATGCAGGGATGGATGATGAAAGAGATGGATGGATGGACTTAAGTGATGGAAAGAGCGATGGGGATTAGAAGGATGGAGGGATGTCTGGAGATCAGAATACATGAATTAATGAAGAGATTGCTGATGGGATTGAGGGACTAAATCATATGGTGTCGTGTGTTTACGACGGTAGTGGAGTCCTCAGGGTGGACGTCATGTGTGAGCACTTTTATGAGTGCGTGCCTCTGTTGAAGAAGCCAACGTGCTCGACAAATAAGAAGGGAGTTCGTCATTGGTCCAGATGGTGTCGAGAGCAAGGAAAGAACATGAAAACAGCGAGTGCGTTTCAGGCTTGAGAGACTCACACAGCCAGCAGCACTTTGCATTCTTCACGTGCCTCATCCTCCAGGACGAGTTGCACTTTTTGAGACGTGAGCTGCACCAGGCAGACTCCAAGCTACTCCTATTAGCATCAACCTGCTCCCCTCGTTCCAGTGAAATAGCTTTAGCTTTGTGTTTCGTGCCTCGGCCCCAGAACACTGGCGGCACTGTGCAGTGTGTGTCAGTGTTGATGGCCAGGGCACTGACTGGAGCACACACACACACACACACACACACACACACATACACAGAACTACCTTATCTATACAGTCAGCTCCGGCGAGGCAGAAGATGTCTCTGTCTTGCTCTGTGCTATGGAACCACTGGTTCCGTCTCCCAGGGAGGCTGAAGAATACAAAAACACAGAGCTGGGGATGGGGTGACAGCATGAGACAAACGAATGAACTGGGAAAGTTTGGTGACTGGCTTTGTAGAAATGTTGCAGCCACTTCTGATGATATTTGGGATTGTTCAATATCAATGCTGATGCATGTAGTTTTGTAACAGTCAACATTTACTGCTGCTCTTTACTGTCACTGTAATTATGATGGTGCAATTATTTATAACGCTATCTGAAAATTAGAATGTGGCATTAGAAATAGAGTAAACTAAAATCTTATTTCTCATATAGTCTGCCTTTATCAGATAGCATACAGCAAATATATACCAAAAAAAACTATGCTGTTATATTTTAGACTTTAAAAGTCCAGGAGTCTTCCCACTCGTTGTTTAAAAAGTACCTGGCTTGACTTCAAATCCCATAATCCTCATGGATTATGAAACAGACGTAGAATTTGGGTAGTCCAATTAACATCCTTTCTTTTACAACTTTGCTAATGCTGTTATATTCTTCCTCAGTCTCTTAATTCTGTTCCAAATTAGTGGATGAAAATCCAGGAAAGACTGATGAATTCGGTCAATATCGCAGCGATGACTTAATTTATCACAAAACAAAAAAAGGCAGTGAGGGCTTAACCAAATCACAAAGCCCATTTTGGTAAACTCAGATTCTACCCACCACACACCAGAGTGAGCCTGCCCATCTGGGCATGGCAGCACGCCGGTCTTATTCCTGCCCTGCAGTGTAAACTCTCTATTGACAAGCTTTCCCCAGTGAGCTCTCGGGCCATCCTTGATTGAAGCCGAGATGCAGGCAGTTGTTTTTGTCTGCCAGCCCGCCACCCGCTCCACCAGAGAGGGAAAACGTGTTGCTGATCAATTATTTAAAGGGATGGGTGTGGGGGCAAACGGGGAGGAGGGTGCCAGGGGAAGGCAGCATATCCCAATCCATTTCTATTGCTCTTTCCCTCGCTCTGTTTGCCTCTTACATCTACATTACCTTTTCCATGCATTTCCCTTCCCGCCACGCTATTCCGGCCACGCTTGCCACACTCTGGCATCTTCAGACAGACAAGAAAGAGGCGGTCGGCCACCATCTTAGAACCTCTCAGGGGAAGGCTTTTCTTGCTCCCCCGACCTCTCAGCCCACCAACATAAGTGCTATAACTAGCACCCAACAACGCACCCAGCACCCGTTCCCCCCGAACTACTGAGGCATGAGTGTTGGAGTGGGGTTTGACAATCTCAGCAGGTAAATATAGGTAAATATAGGTTCTGTATACTGTACTGTATATAGGTTCAAGTATAGGTTTGCATTCAGAGAACAACAGAGTCCCATGTAGCGCAGAGTGCTGCTGACCCCTGAATAAGTCAGCCGCTGTATTTCCATTTCTACTTCATTTTCTTTCCTGAAACTCAATCGAGAAAAACTGATATTGATCCCTTACTCAGTATTAGATTGACATGACTCATTTTGTGTAAAGTTTGAGAAGACTGCAGGAACGAAAACGATAAGTACCAAATGTTATCTTCTTGTTGTTTTATAATATAATTCTACTTTTTTACATCATTCTTATCATTCTCTCACTTCCTCACTTCTCCTTCATTCTCAGCATTGTCAAAATATCAAGATCCTCTCCTGCCTTGCATTTCATCGTCTCAAACCGGGAGCTCAGGGGGGAAACCCTCCCTTCATGCAGCTCCCTGACCCGTAGTCACACATCACATCTGCCAATCATCTAAAGTATCACAACACACCGTGTTGGGTTGTGCGTTGACTCAGCCGTAGTGCTTTTTTTTTTTGCTATGCTATGACATTCAGAAATGCACCACTGAAACAGAGCCAGCCACCCTGTATCATTACACGGTGCGTATGATGCACCGGGACCACGGCCCACTGCCCTTCGTTCGGCGACGAGGGTCGGAATATAAGAAGGTCACGCCAGGGCCGTGTACGGTACGTCGGCGGCTGCCAGCCCCGGCAGCTCAGAGGGCTCGTTAGGAAACGAGGAGCGAATCAAACTGCGGTGGCACACGCAGAAAGGTTCCTTCCTGTTTCCTCTGCTGGTTTTCTGCCGGCTCTGATGTTTTTTTAATTCTCCTCCTCCGTTGTCTTCTCGCCTGGGCGTCTGCGAGGTGCTGTAGTATTCCCACAGCACGCCGGGAAAAGGATGAAATATGGTTTTTGATCTGCTGATGAAAAAAAAAAAAAGCCCACCACCACTGGAGGCTTCTTGTCCTCCTGCGTTTTAATGAGTTCATTGATCATTTTGTCCCGAGACTGACTGTAAGCTGTAGTTTCCGGATTTAATTGAGCGTTTTTATCAGCTATGGCTTACCATAAAAAATACTCATTGTTTTTGTTGTAATTAAACCAAAGTGTGCGCTGAAAAGTGGAGAGAGGGAATACATCATAGCCAGAAACAACAGCAGCAGAGAATAAACAGAAACGGTTAAGAATTCATTCCGAAGGCCTCAAGATTGCGGCATAACGATCACCACCTCCTGAATAATAATAAGTTAACCGCACAGTAGGCCCATATATACACATGCTCAGCCTTCATGACATTTAAAGACGTGGATACATTAAAATCCACGGTAAATAATAGATCGGGTCTGTAAAGGTCTGCTCCTCAATAGCAAACGTGAGAAGATAAGCCAGGCTTACACAACCCACGTCCCAGGCGATATGTAGACAAAGCATGTCTCAAAAAGAGGTGATCTATAGTGGCAGCCTGAGAGGAATGCCCAGTCCGTCACGTTAGCTCTAAATGCTAACACTACATGTTTAACAACCCCATCTGTGCTTCCCAGCCTCATTCAAAGTATAGTCTGCATTGTGTATCACATACCGTGTCTGAACATAACAAACAGGATCCCCAAACCCACGGTAGTAATACAATAGAAGTCAGATGGGATTTGGACCACCACTTACTTTCAGACACATTTGCATAGAGCTGACACGGCAAAACTGCACGGCAGGGTCACCAATCAGAACATCACTGGAGGGAGATCCTTAGATGTCTTCAGACACCACACCATGCATTTTAATATGTGCCTTACAGGGCTGCACATATTTGAATAAATAAACAGCGAGCGAGCTTCTTATCGGTATTATCCAAGTGTACCGCTCTGGTCCGCTTGGTGAAAACACATGCTTCTGCTGCTGTTCCTCTCTAGTACAGTGAGTTGCGCTCTATAATCATACAGTGTTGTGTTCTGTGCCCCCTGCCCAGAGCCCCTGAGCAGTGTGTCCTCTCTGGAGGTACACTTTGACCTCCTGGACTTGACCGAGCTGACCGACATGTCAGACCAGGAACTGGCCGAGGTTTTCCCCGACTCTGACGACGAGAACCACAACGAGTCTCCGGCAGGTAGGCCCCGACAAACACGGCACACATCCATCCATTCCCTACAGTCTAACTGTGGTTCCATTTGATTTTCCAAGAGGCCCTGTAATGGAGTAATGGACATCATCACATCATCATCATCATCATCATTCACATGAAGCGGGCATTCACGCAAACGGCCGATGGACGGCTCATGAGCGCTTCTCTAACCTCTGAGGTCTCGTGAAGCGGTTTACAGTGAGTGCCTCCCAATCCCCTGGCCACCACGGTGTCAGCCGATCGAGGGAGCAGACAGCTCATCTGGAGGCCGCCGGGCTTATAGGTGCTCAGGGTCAGGTCGACCCACAGGAAGCAGGGATCGAATCCGCCACGCACCAGTTGCCTGGGGACCGGCTCCGCCTTGTGAGCCAGAACCCGTGTGCATTAAAACCCGCTGAGAACCTGCCAAATCTGCTAAGACCCCAGGAGAACGGTTGACATGGTCTAGATGTAAATCCGCCATCGTTTTAGTTAAACTCACCCCCTCTGCGGTGTACGCACCTTCAGAAAATGAGCAGTTGGCAATCCATTGAACCCCATTCTATCCCAAACGCGCGTCCAGCAGCTCCCATATCTGTATTATTATCTCCAATAGTGCCAAAAGTTTTGATTCTGTGTTTACAGGGACTTAGAGACCGAGGCGCGCTGCTATACGCTAAAGTGCTCATGCTAACGACCACAGGTTGGTGGCAGGTTCCCCGCTGCGGCTGCCCACAGTCCCCAAGTCATTAGCATGGGTCAATGGAGGAGACCAATTACCTCCCTGGACCAAGACAGTGTGTCTGTACTGTATTGCTGTGTATTGAGTGTGTAGCTAAGATATTTTGCTATTCACATTTCCAAAACTTTTATTAGGAAGGGTCTCATCCTTCCTCCTTTCATCCTTCTGGGAAATAAATGTGAGTAAACAAACCGTAAGTAATAATAGTGCATGCCATCAGTGAAATATAGAAGATAGAAAGTGAAAGATAAAAAAAAAAAAGATACATCAGCGTGCAAGACTTAAGTTTAGCATATGGGGAGGACATTAAAGTTTAAAGTTTAAGCTTAAAGTTTACCACAGCAGCAGGTAACCACATAAATGCTAACCCCCCCCACCGCGCAATTTGCCAAGGAGGAAACAAAAAAGTGTCATGTTTAATTAATGAGCGGAGTTTCTCATGCAGAGAAGAAAGACCTCTCTCTCCCTCTGTTCCCCTCCCGCCACCAACCCCTGCTGTCAAACAGGAGTCTGACCCTCTCTGCATAAAATACATGGACTACAACACTCATTTCCCAGTTTATTGGGTCAGATGAGTTCAAACACATGTTTGGGCTCACACTGGGTTCGTTCACTGACTTACGTCCTCCATGTACGGAGAGCCGTGCAGACGGTACAGACAGGACGTTCTATTGATCGAGACCACGAAGACCCTTGTGTCATCATTCCATCCCCTCCCCCATCTTCCTCTCTCTCCTGCTGCTCTCTTCATCACACACACACACACACACACACACACACACGCATTGTCAGACATGCTCGCACGCATACAGATACACATGTGCGTGCTCATACATACACACACAAGCTCACATCCTCACACGCACAAATGCAGACACAAACCCTTGTCTCCCTTTGTCTCTTGCTTTCTACATGCCTCACAGACACACACACACACGCACACACAGAGACACACACACACACACACACACACACACACACACACACGTATTCACATGCACAATGCCTCACACACCTTTGACTCCCTGCTGTTGCCCTCTAGCATACTAAGACTGTGGGATGAGAGAGCACCAGAAGGGTACTGAGAGAGAGTAGAGTGAGAGAGAACTAGAGGGGTACTGAGAGAGAGCAGGGTGAGAGAGCACCAGAGGGGCTCTGAGAGAGAGCAGAGTGAGACAGCACCAGAGGGGCTCTGAGAGAGAGCAGGGTGAGACAACACCAGAGGGGTTCTGAGAGAGAGCAGGGTGAGACAACACCAGAGGGGTTCTGAGAGAGAGCAGGGTGAGACAACACCAGAGGGGTTCTGAGAGAGAGCAGGGTCGGACATCACTAGTTCAGCAGGAGAAACATGCTGCAGATCCACAATTAATTTGGTGAAAAAGGAAAGAAAAGCTGACGAGAGATTTTCAGGAAGACAATCAGGACTTTGTAGGATACTATTATTTTTGTATTAGTGACTGATCCTGAGCGAAGCCTGCTATGCAGGAAGTCCGTGTGGCAGTGAGGGTCTTTAGAATACTCTTGTCATGCTTGTTATTCCAGCCACTCCCCTTGATCAAATTATTGTATTGATCAAAAAAGTATATACTTGTTTGCACTATATTGTATTTTCCGCCTTGCCAAGGAGATATTTGAATAAAGCCATTTGCCACAGATTTTCGCTGGTGGAGAAAGCTAGTATTCTGTTCTCGACACAGTGCTCGAAGGCCGCTGATGAAATTTGACTTTTTGATTTTTCCATTTCATTCATCCTGGGGGTGTCTCGGAGCACTGCTGCTTTCTCCACTTTCCCCCGCAATTCATCACGAGGACACTAGGCCACCCCCCCCGTACTCCAGGGAGAGCGGACGCAACACTTTTTGGGGCCACAGTGGGTCGACCATGAGTATCTATTCAAAGCCAACTATCAACCAATTATCCTGACTGGCCGGACGTCTGAATCACTGTAGCAGTGGTCCGGGTCCAGCCCAGCAACACGGACGGGCGATGTGTGTGAGCCGTCAGCGCGGGAACACGCGCGTTTGCGGCGCTGCCTGATGCTATGTCTCGCCACATGTTCAGTGACATTTGGTGATCTTGATAAGGTGATATGCCATTTGTGTGGACACACATGAATGACATGGCCCGTTGTACAAAGTACCATACCTGACAACCCCCTCGGTCTATCTTTAATGGCCTCCGTGTTGCTTGCATTGTTGGCAGAAATAAACCGGAAAAAAACAGCTGGAAGGAAAATCTGGCCAATCGCAGTCCTTCCGTGGTTGGCTACCATGGTGGGTCATTTTTGTAAACGACCTCTGTGAGCTCTGCAGGGGACTGTGCTGCGTGGAGCCCCATTGCGTACCTCCACACAAGTAGAATCCCCTCTTCCCCCCCAGAGTCGAGAGAGACAATGCTAACACGCAGCTAACTAGCGTAAAAACACAGCAGCTAACTAGCGTAAAAACACAGCAGCCCTCCATACTCCCGCCTGTCCTTTTGTGCTACCCTGCATCATTCTTCAGCCATAACATCATTACAGCTACAGCAAAGACGTACAAAGACAAATATCTTTTGTCTTCATTTTCGGAGGCCTCCTTGTTTACCGGCGAGGCAGTGTTGTTGTCATGGTGTGTGTGGACCAACGTGTTATATGTGAATTATGGGCCCCATTAGCCATCTGTTCTCTGCCCGAGTATCTGCACTCTACTGGATACACTTTGGAAATGAGACGTCTAGCACCAGGAATATAGGTCCATCAAATCTAGTGCTTCTAAAAATACCATGCTAAGGAGGGTGGAAGTGGATATTACAAATATTGTTTTGCTAAATTATATGTCTAAACTGCCTTGTGGCATTTTTTTTATTGGACCAGCTACTATAGTGGGTGACCACATATCTATGCCCTGGATTATAACTACAAAATCGTTTTTTTTGTACACTTTGTGGTGCAGTGACCAATTAGACGACAAGCAATGCAATTTGCAATGCTGCAGAAAAGAGCGGTTCCTGCTGAGGCGATTCAGCGCAGTGAAACATTCCATGTTTAATGCAATACTTTTGATCTCGCCGTCACACTGTTCATCCGTTTGTTGAAAAAGATGTTGGATAGTTTTCTTACCCACACTGAATTTCTATATAAAACCACTCTAAATCGTAAAACGAGATCTCGCTTTCATTGATGTCATCATACTCTTCTGTGTGAACTGAATTGATCCCCAGCCTCTCTCAGAAACCCATTACCATCCTCCACACAACCTTGTTGAACTCACGGCTGAATCTATTCCACACCACAAACCTCCCTTGCACCTCAAATCACAGTCTTATTCTCAGTATGTCCCCAAAGCCCTCCTATGTGTCGCTCACACCACCTCCACAAAGCCGCTCCACGCTTGTGGCTGTTAGCCCGGAGCTGATCCCAGGATATGGTCCCCTCTGTGTCATTCCCTGCAGCATGCCCCCCCCCTTCAGTCATCCCTGAGTCACGCATGCTACAGCTGGCTGTTCTTGGCAGTGGCCTACAGGAACAGGTGCAGCAGCCAAGCCGATATGACCGAGCTGGAGGCTGTAGGCCTGCATCTGCTGCTTAGCGTTCACATGCTGAGTGGTAGGCCTACTGATGTCCCCCTGTCAGGAGACTGACCCCTGCATGCTGTTTTCAGGTCAAAGTATTTCGGGCCCTCATCAGTGATTGAACCCGCAAGCACAGAATCTCCTCCATCTCAGGTAGTCTTGCGTGCCCGGCAAAATGCATGGTAGCCGTGCGAGTGCGAGACCAAGCAGATGCATCAAGATGCCCTGACGCCCCTTACTATCCTGACTATCCTGATCCTCTTTTCCCAACAAGAACAGCCTTCTGTCAGGTTTCCCAACAAGAAATCTGACAGACGGCTGAATATTTACCACCAAAAAGACACATTGGATTTCTGCCTTTAGTTTGACAGGGCTGGTGTAAAACAGCAGTCTTCTGAGAACTGATAGAGTTGTGAATTACATAGTGTCAAAGCTCACTGCAATAAACAAAACAACTGTAATTCGTAGCCGATATAGCTGTAAGTGGTGTGATGCCTACCTGTACCTGCAAGTAGTCTCACTGGCAGTTAGCTTAAAGTGCTTACAGAAGTGGGGGGGGGGGGGGTTGAGATTTAAGGTTTTCAATGTGTGCTCCTAAATAATTGACACTCCCCAGCAGGAGCCTGAGCATGGTCCCCTGTGAGTAATCCAGGTCCCGTGTGAGCAGCTGTCCCTCTGACACCCCCCTGCCTTCTCCCCTACGTGCTGGTTCATTATCCTCACTGTGGCACTCTTTTACAGCATCTGATCGGATATTCTGTTTATGGTGTCACTCCAACTTACCATGCTGGAGTCTGCTTCTTTGTTGTGGGTGCTCAGTAGTAGCACAAATGTGTTACACTTTGGTTTTTCATTCGAATCATCCAGGGAGGAATTACAATTATTTTAGTATTTGCTTCATATAGTTCTGTTCGTCTGAATGACGAACAGAACTATATGAAGCAAATACAAAAATAATTGTAATGTATAGGCCTACTATAACCCTATATGACAAAAGAACTACGTGCTCTGTAACAATGCCACAAATCGAACCAATTCATTTTTGTAAAACGATACCTTCATAAGGGTATTAAGGGAAAGGATATACAAAAAAATACAAATTCAGTTGAAGTCAGTCCTGTGCAGGTCTCCTGAGATGTTGGTGAACATTTCTATGCTCTTTTTGACTGTGTGTACAGTTGTTAAACGGGAGAAATGATCTGTAAAAATACGTAGTGAGAAGCTACTCCTACTTCCAGCTTAAACCCTTATACAGGCTGGCAGTTTTCTTTGGGCTGTAGACTCTGCTCAGGCGAGTGTGATTTAGGTTTCGACAGCCTTCGCCCCGTGTTCTTGCTCCAGTAGAAGGGAATTGTCCCTTTTTCTATAACCTGTACAACTGTCACAACTACCCATATCACTTTTTTTTTTTTACTTTTCTTACTTAAGCTTTAATACATATATTATTATATCATGATTCCCATGATATAATAATATCATCTTATCTATGAAAATATAGAGTAAGATGTAAGAATATAGCAAAGCTCAGCAATGTTGACCAGGGGAAACGTGTTGAGAGAAGGATGATGATATTTCAGGTGACATTTTTCAAACACCCACACGTCAATATGTGTCATAAACTAAGTGCTCAGACTAGCATTGACCTGATTCAGTCCCGCGGGGCATCTAGGAAAATGTGAGAGGAGGGGGAAAAATACTCTTGGTTGTCTGCTTCCTCACCTGTTTGGCCATTAACCCCCTACGGTAGGAGAGGGCAGGCTAAGTGGACAACCAGGGAAAGCGATGATTTAATTGGGATGCTCACAGCAAGGTGTTGCCTGAAATAGGCACCGGGCTCAGTGGAACATCAGTGCTTGGGAATCATGAAGGTTAAACTAGTAAAGTGTTGCTCTGAAAGGAAAACAGTTTAATGGAGATAAACCATGCAGGGGGAAACTCAAGCTCAGACCCCTACCTCGCTCAGTGTTTGTCTCGGGGCTGCACCTCTTTGAGAGGCCATTGGGTTCACACGACACCTGCTACAGGGAATCACCGGCCATCTTCTAACATAAGCGAGCACTACCATTCCCGCAAAATAATTTGCGGTGACGTTGGACCACTGACGTCATTGCGCCAAATCGGACCAATGGAGGACGCAAATCCCGGTGTCGTGGGACCGCCGGCGTCCAAAGTACTCCACAAATCTTTGGCGGAAACAGAGCTGATGTTGCAGCCCGTGTTTTGTTTCCAAGCGCGACACACGAAGCGGTACTTGTCTTTTACGCTATGAAACAGCGAGTGTGGCGAATCCCAA
>OMKQ01054980.1:0-14527 GCA_900302335.1 Phycis phycis | reverse complement strand
AGCTTATGGATGAATTATTTTAGTATACATAATTTAATGTATACTAAATTTTATGTCTGGGGCAGCTTTAAATTTGAGTTTTGTATGTATATATATACACATGCATGTTTTTACACACTGACAAAGAGATACATAGATCTCTCTGTCAGAGATATAACAAGCAATAAAAACATCTATTTACAAGAATACCAGACTTAACGTCATAACTACAACATCCAATTCCTTCATCAGTAACAACTCAATAATATCAACAGACTTACATGTGTGATTTAAATTCATGCAAGTACCTGAACAAATGTATCTGACAATGTTGCCTTCAAAATGTTAATTTGTTTATGGTATGATTTAAGAGTTCAGAACTTGGATTCAATTGAATATTACACTTGCTTCTCCAAAGCTAAATTTACTAAGTAGGTTTTGATGCAGTTATCTCTTTCTTGCAACTCAGCTTAGGCCAGGTTTTCCTTGAAGAAGAGATAATACTTATAAATCAAAGATACATCTTCATGCACTTTCCTGTTTAAAAAGAGCATTAAATTAAATGCATGCCTTAAGAGCCACATAAATACTGCTCTACATAGGCACAATCCCATAATATGGGTATATACAACATATTCTAAATTTTGGGGTATGCAGAAGCTTGGAGAACATCGAGACAATTCACTGTGATGAGTGCTCCAGTGAGCTGCCTCCACTGTCTGGTGACAGGGCTCTTCATTTTGTCCAGAATTAGGTGGAGATCCTGGATCATGTCTTTGTAGCTGTCCCCATAGTGCATGCTCCATGAATACAGAAAGTCATAGGCAGGTTTCCACATAGACTACAAAAAAAGAAGTAAATGGGAAAGAATCTGAATGAGAAGATCTGAATGACACTTGCATATATTGATAATATAAATATTAGTCACTGAGGAGCAAACTGACCTGGGCATTGATTTCACCAGTCTTCCCTTTATGTGGAGCCTCATATTTTGCTACTTGAACACTGTTGAGTTTTCCAATTTTCTCAGCCAGCTCTCTCCATCTAATGCCCAGCTCGACTGCAGTGGACAATATGACTGTATTCTGGATCAACTGTGCCACCAGACTGACAGAGTCCATCTTCAAAAGACCCTTTAAGGACATCAACAATGGGGACAGCAAATTAGTGGCAGATAATTATGGAGAAATATGATGATGAAATGATGAAATGCTTTCAAAAAAAGAAAAAAAAACAATGATAGAATTGATTGGTCATTCTTACATGTTTAACCAACTACATGTTTCCTCCTGCCACCAATCTGTACATTGTCTCCAGAAATAAAAGTCACCTCACAGATCATTTGAAAACATTTACTTACAACCATGAGTTCGTGTTGGAACTTTCTTCTACTTTTCTCTGTATGACAATCTTCCTTCAGCTTTTCCAGTACACACGCAACCTTGTCGGCCTCATTTTCAGTATGCCTATGGGTGATGGCGTCCAAGGACAGGTTGGAGTAGCCAAGGGCATCAGCAAAGATCCTCCAGTTGGTTATGTGTGCAGTGACCAAGGTCTGGATTGCCGAGTACATGTAAGTTAGCTTTCTGAAGGGCAGTGTCATGTTCTCCAAAAGGACAGCCGTGGTGATATTAATACCAGTAAAGTCCATCACTTGCTCTTTGGTGATAAGCTTGACATTTTTGCAATGAATCAAGCCTGTCCTTCCTCTGAGGAATCCCATGTACCACTGCTTTTCTTTAAAGTTTCCAATTGACCTAACCGTTTCTCTGGAGAGGAGTGCCAAAGTGTCCCCTTTGAAATACTCCAAAAGGTACTCCATCCTAGGCTGACGGAGCACAGACTTTAGAGCCACACCATACCACTGCAGATTCACAGATATGTCCTGGAATGTAGGTGATTCTAGAACTACTTCTTCAGGAATAGATGAAGATCTCGCCATCTCTATTTGCTTGGCCAATTGCTTAGGAACTCGTTTTTCTGACCGTACAGGTGCAACTGTTGGGGAAGAAACCTGAAAATGTGCAATGGTAACAGAGTTTGACTCCTGCAATTGTAAATCTATGTCAAAGCAAGTCATTTCTGCATTTCCAGAATGGGATAATTCAAATGGAAAATGCAAAAACTTCCCCAATTTCAGTTTATTTGGTTTGACTTCTTTTCGTTCATCTTCAGCTTTTACATTAAATGTTGAATTTGTGATGCCTATGTCAACAAGCAGATGTTTAAGTGTTTCGATCTTAAGCTGATGTTTTCCCCAGAGATGCAGCAAAACTGGAGGTAGGTTTCTGCTGCCTCCCCGGATGTCTGAAAATGGAAGCCTTGGTGGAATATCATTGTGACAGGAGACAACCATTACTGCCTTAAAAGATGGGTGAATGTACCTGGGACCATACACAGCAACAATTAACTCATGGTCAAGGTAGTCCCAGACTGACGTTGCAGGGAACTGGATATCAGTGGCCTCTGCAGCGGCGATAGCATAAAAATGGTTCCTAAAATGATGTAGTTTTAGCTGCATGACATTCTCCTGAATGTAACAGTCATTGACCTTGCCATAAGGCCCCTCTTTCTTGTCAGATACGAGACCCACCAGTGTGGTTGTCACTTGACTCAAAGAATCTTTCTTTACCACTCCATCGAGTTTCAGCTGCAGGGTGATCCCTTCCTTAATGTTGAGGTTGCTGAGCCCCACTTCCAAAAGTGGACTCATGGTGGTTGTGTAAAGGGTGTTGAGCCCATGAGGAGGTTCAAGGTTCACTTTCAATGAAACTTCTTGAACTTCCCCTGGAGGAACGTGGCCCTCGGGGATACAGATGGTATTTTGCGAGTCTGGTAAACTGACCAAGCCTCCATTGTGGTCAATCTTGCAGACAGTCATAGAGTCAGTGGCCTGTGTTTGAGCCCATCCAGGACTCTTGCTCATCAAACCCAGGTCAAGACATGACCTGGTTAGCTGCCTGTGGCTCAGCCAGGCCATCTTATATGCTTCCCTGTCATTTTTTAGCCACTCAAAGTCTGGATTCAAAATGGGCTGTGGTGGTTTGTGGCTATGTTCCCGTTTTGATTCCTTTCTCTCAAGTTCATCCAAAATGTCTGAGGCACTTCTCCATCTTCCAGATCTCTTTCCAACCTTGAGTTTGTATTCCACCAGGTTCCCCATGTTGCCCTCATCCGAAGATGTGCTAAATGAATCTTCGTTATTGGTGTCCAATAAGTTTTCAGGATCCTGTTTTGCATTTGATATGTTTATACAATGCTTTTCAGTGGTGCTGTGTACTTTGTCCCACAATTGATTAAATATTCCTACTGGATGTGTGACCTCTGGTTGTAAAACTGTACATTCAGAATGCTTGGTTGCTTGGGATGCGAAAATACCTGTAAAACAGGAAAGCGTTAAAGAATTCCTCTATGATGAAACAGACAGATAGAGTTCATCATCATCATCATTATCATCATCATCATCATCATCATCATCATCATCATCATCATCCAGGAATTCACCATTCAATGTGTTGCTGGTGTCATCATCCTGATCAATAAATGTCCCCTCTGATCTGCTTCTCATAAGACTGCCAAAATGATGGAAAGACCTTGCTCTTCCAGTTTCCATAGTTACATCTGTGATAATGAAGAGTAGTTTTGTTGAATATAGCAGCCACAATCTTTCATAACATTTCATAAAAAATTGATAAATAATAGATATTTTGTTTGCAGTATACGTGGAGTTGATCCGTAATTTCTACAAAGTACACCTCGGTAGTTTATTTGAAAACTTTGCTATAACAATTAAGTACATCAATAACACCGTTAATGTTCCCTGTCTGGCCGTTGATTACTGCTGTTTGTTATGTTTGACCCTGTCTGACTGCAATCTAACCATGTAACAATATGTTCTGTACTTTCTTGCTGAACCTGATCTATGAAACTGGAAAAAAAAATCTTTATATTATATATATAGGATACATTTGTATGGTACTTTCATATGGTTGGCCCAATAATGTGAGCTGCAGAGTCCTTACAACCTGTTCAAATTAATCTCTATAGTGCATATTGAGCATGCAAGATAAATACCTTCAGTCTGTCACTTTGGGACAAAAGAACACTGCCCATTCACTCATGTGTCACAGTGAGTCAGTCACTAATGATGTTGTTACACCAGTGACAAAAACAGGTTGATCTTGTCTTTGACAGTCGTTTGAAAGCCTATCTTTTTATGCTCATAACAAGGCATAACATACTACTAATACAATATTTGCATATGCATGTAAAGTCATGGATTGTATTCCATATTATCCATTCATTATGCTTCTCTTCTTTGACCATGCTTATAGCTAGTGTAAGGTTTATTCCGAATAAACTATTCCAATGCATGCTATAAATCTAAAAAGAGTGCATCTCAAATGTATGACTAGACAAACCAGCCCTATGCCTTTTTCGCTGATATTGTTCGAACAACATAATATAGATTATGGTTAGCATAACATCTCTCTCATCAACATGAGCAAGAAAGGTTGTTGCAAAAAAATATATAAATATAAGAATACATTTCAATTCAGCTACTCTGTGATTTATGAATTTGATCGCACGACTTAAATAAACCACTTTATATCTAATAAAACCTACATTCATATACATTAAACGTTGTTTTCACTTACCATAAGCGTAGGTTGCAACACCCTGACAAACCATGTCAACTCGCAAGGAGTTACACAAACTTTTAGGGAGTGTCTGTACATGGGCAGAACTCTCGTCGCGTACAGATCTGTTTACATAGAAGCGTGTGGCACTACGGGATTTGAAGTTCAAATTCATACCAACACGTTTGGGTGCTGTTACCCCTCCAACTGTGGAACTACAATGACCACAGCTCTTCTCTCTGTTTCCTCACAGGTTTCGCTACACCTGAAACCCTGAACCTGACATGAATCAATGAACCTATAGTATAACCAATGTATTGCAACCTTCAGTTTCGATATAATTGCTGGTCAACCGGCAATCCCCATCATGTGTAAAACTACATCTGTTACTACAAAGGCCAACTACGTAGGCTAGCCTAAAGCGTAAGTCACCCCCCTGGACACACGACACGTTCAATATTAATAAACTTTGAACAAAACAAACCAGCGGTTCTCTGCAGCAGCGGAGGTGGGGCTTCGGGGCGCTGCGGACATACTTCGACGACGTCGGCAACTGGCCTACACAAGCCGCGGTTCATTGTCCTTGTAACCTCCCCACAAATGGTGGTTCAGTTATAACTAACTTCATGTATTTACTTTCCCTTTATGGCTTGTATGCTTATAACTTTGACATGCTCTAGAGAAGGTATCGGGCAAATTCGCATATTGACTATTGCTTTACTGCAGCGCCCTATATGAGCTGCGTTACTATCGTAGATGAGAAAGAGAAGTCTGGTGGTTATTGTGGTTAACATGTCTCTAAAATATGTTATGTTTGTAATAGCGACAGTCTGCCGGTTTGTGCTGCAGTGACGTTACAGTGCCTTGGCTAGAGGGACAGGAATTCGGTTGTGCATATGACTCGGGCATGCGACAGCTGCTTGAAAGTACAGTGGTACAGAGGTGGTGGTACATCACATCACAATATGTGGCCTATCTTTCAAAAGCATTCCAAGGTCCCAGGCAACTTGGACGGTCGGACACCAAGTATTGTGCACAACGTATGACTTTTACATGCTGTAGCTAGATAGGACTTTTCTATTCCTTTCTTTATATTCACGAATGGTTGTTCTAAGAACGGTGAATGTATTTTAAGGCGAATGTGTTGATTAATTCGTGAATAACAATGTTATTTCAATAATAATTTCTGAGCAAACCTGTTTCTGGTGTTTATATTCGTACTACTTATTGCCACAGTCTGTAAGACGTTGATAATTATTCTATCCTTCATTTGAAGTATTCCCATTCTTCAAACTTAAACCCTGGGCTTTGCACTTGTATGTGTAATGATCCCTGTAGATTCTTTCCCGCACTCATGTAAAGTCTTTTTCTAATACCTGGTTACAACTGTAGTTCACTTGGTCACTGTACTTGGATGTTAGCTATACTACCATTATATTACTTTAACTATAACAAGTCTCTGTATATGGATATGTCCTTCAGTTTTCTCGACCACCATTAATTCTATCGGCTGCACACATAGCAATTATATTGCTTGGAACCCAAGGAAGTACAGTGTTGAGTGGGAAGTTGTTTGGATGAGTGGTTCTCAAGAAATCTGCAACAATCGGCCATTCCAAACAGGCACCAAACAAGCACTGCATTGGAGGGTGTATTGCTGGGGGCCCAAGGAAGTGCTGTGTTGAGTGTAAAATTGTGAATAAGGGACTCTCGATCAAGCTTCAACTAACAATACGAGAGACCAAGCAATCAGCGCGTCCCCAACAGGCACATTTTGAACAGGCACTGCACTAGTACTTAAAACAGAATGCAAACCACTTGGCGGAGAAATGCAAAAACATAGGATTTCACTCCTGTGTTCTCTAAATTACCGTCTTATTTTAGTAACAGTTAACAAATTACATATATCACTATCATGAATATCATATATGACACGTTGCCACTTAAAACACACAAAATGTTTATGTTTGGTTCACTAATCTATGCAAGTGGCCTTGTGGTACATTTTTATTAATTTGCTAGGGATATAATCATGTTATGCCTTTTATTCATCTCAGGCGTTTACATTTACATTCCAGCTGTAGCCTGTTTTACTGGCATAATGCCGCATGCTATGTGGAATTAATAACGAAATTAGAAACAAAAAAGAATGAAAACAACATGGGGATAACAACTTAGCTCCACACAGAAATGGCCTGAAATCCCTCAATTCTGGCCCCACAAGATAAAACACATCTGTCGTTAATTCAAACCCAACTTCATATTGTGTGCCATCGAAACTGTCTTGATGAACTCTATTTGCACTGGGCTGCATTGAATGTCAGCAATGCACACTGTTAACCACTTGGTGGCGATGTTCCTCCATCGTTCAATCAAGTTCGCTAGAAAGTCACAATTGGCAACCGACACTACTTGTTTATAAAAACTGGAAGTAATTTCCAATATGTATATTAGGGGTTTTTACTATTATATATATATATTATTTTAACTTTTATATGCATGTATATATATATATATATATATTATTTTAACTTTTATATGCATGTATATATATATATTATTTTAACTTTTATATGCATGTAATGGTTTAATACATTCATTTGCTGTGGTGATATACTATAAGTTTCTACCTTAGCTTCCCAGATGGTAGTATACTGTTGTTCAACCTTGCTGTGAGTATGCCCTGTGTCAGTACAGAATTGTTTGATCGTTTCTCGCTGTTTTTATTTCTTCTAATTTCAGTTGTATCACAGTTACATTAATACATATTTATACTTTTTGCTGTTGTTTTCATTGACCTGTTATGTAGGGTCGTCTCGCTCATAATGCGCTTTTCCAGCAATGATTCCAGGTCGGCCTCCCGCCTTCATTTTCGTCGGGGTCGCGGCGGGCGCTCCTCAAACGTCCGTCTGAACGGGGACCAATAAGACAATTTGAAGTTTTTTTTTTAAATATTTTCATAAACATAGTGACTTTATTCAATCTCAATAACACACATTGAAGAGCAAGTGAGCCCACTGTTTCAGCTGGAATTCGAACAGTAGTAGAGTTTGAAAATTGCGTTTTGGAGTTGTTTGGAGGAGGGGGCGTGTAGAGTGTGTTCAGTACCGTCGTTATATGAGCGACATTGAGCGAATGAGCGACATTGAGTATGAAATGCAGCACACACCATGGCGTTATACTGAGAAGCTTCACCCTGTTGCACGCAACAGCCACTCGGCGTCACGAAAAGACGTTACCTGCGTCCGAAGCAGAGCGGAACGTTCACGTTGTGTTTTGGGGAGACGGGAAACCAGGGCAAACCCCTGTTCTCTCTAAATGACGGTCTTATTTCAGTAACAGTGATAAAACGGCATATATTCCTATATTGACGATCATATAAGACATAGTTTCACGTTTAAAGTGAAAAGGGTTTTCACCAGGGTTTCACTGGCTCTTTATGAATCTGAATAACTGAAAGATATTTTTGGTTTGCCAGTTCTTCTTTTAAACATCTGACAGTAATCAAAAGAAACACAGAGCTGTGTGCAGAAACAATAAAGACATATACATAGATAATACATGTGATGTATTGATGGCTTAATGTTAAATTTTTTCAAGTGATGCCTTTGCACTTTGCACTTTAGTTAACTGAGTTAACTAGTTGTGAGATGTAATCAATATGACGAAACTCTAGTGATAAATATAATGTATTGTAAGGATGACAGAAATTCAAGCAACTAATGAGGGGTGTTATGTTATGTGTTATGTATAAAATTAATTAAATGAATCACATTTGAAGCAAAGGAAACAAAGTTTGGAACAAAGTCTTTTAAGTTCACTAACTTACCACAGTTGAATTAATTTCTGACTTCCTTTGTGTGGTAGATTAAATTACAACAGTTATCTTAGGCCCATATACTAATAAAATAAATTATTTCCCGCATCAAATACATATATGTCCAGAATACAGTGATGAGTATATATTAGTATTTCTACTATACTTTGAGTGGAAAGGTTGTAATTTCAGATTTGTACAAAGCTTTGGCAAAACAATATGAAGGATATGCAGTATTGGAATTAATACATCTCTTCGGATTTTTTCCTGCATTTTAAACTTAAACGTCCACCAGAATGCAGAGAAACAGATATACGCACGATGTCGCTCCTTAGACGCACGGTAAGATGCGTTAGCTGGAAACTAAGAACGCCACATTTGCTGTGTGAATATGTGTGTGAAAAACAACATTTCTATTTTTCAGTATTTGATGTAATACAGATAATCATGATACCTTGTAGCATTAGACGATGTATAATATATATCGTCTAATGCAAAATGTTAGACGAATGTTCTATTTTGGCCTAAACACTTGAAACGGAAAGGCATGTTGCCACATGATGTCCTATCCCGCCTAAAAAATATAAGGTATTAATAACATTAGAGATGTAGATGCAGGTTTTTTAACCTCATTTAGGTCAAAAAAATAAACATATGTTCACAAATAGCTTTATATGGGACTACACTGTAGGCCTACATGACACCTGAACTTCCCAGCTGATATAAATGTATAAACCCAAACCTATTTTAACTTGGATTATATACAAAAGTGATAGGGCTAATTATTTGCGTTTTTATTTATGGCCTTGTTCCTCATACATTGCAGCCTCTAGAATTTTTTACAACATGTAATTTGTTTTTATAGTGAATTTTGTAAATGTCATTACCAAAATGAATATGCTACAAGTAAACACATGTAATTCTTGCAATGGCCCTTTTTCACATGTTCTTTTTACATTAGCCTATTCGTTATTGATTCAATAATGTCAAAAGTTCTACACAAGTTTTAAAATAGGTCTTTTTGCATAGTTGGTCGACTCAAGAACCAAATAATAAGTGAGTCGATTACTTAATTCTGATTCATCCTGACTTTATTCAGTGGCTTACATAAATAGCCATTCTCAAAAGAAAATGCATTGAAAATATACGTCAATTTACAACATGCTTAATTAAATTAAACGAATCAATAGCAGTAAATTATTTCAAAATTTTACAAATAAATTCAAATAAGTGCGCCTTATAAAAGACCCCTAAATACAAGAACTCGTGGTTAAATATAACTTCCAACAATACGTTTTTTTATATCAAGTCAAAGAAAATCCAAGTACATTTCCATACAGCTTCAAATATGTTCTATTGTCCGTATTGAGCTAGAAAGAACGATACAAAATCGTCGTCTCCTGGACAAATACATAACTCACCTTTACATTGGTGTGTATTTATAATCTAACATACCTTTATTATTATATACAACAGATTTGCGGCTAACCAAAATTGGGCTACTTACACACTTGGTTTACCGCACAGAGGCTGTGCGGCGAATACCAATACGTAAAATAAACCTACTACTGTTACACGTTATCAAAACTGCGATGGGATAAGATAGATAAGAATAGCGAAATATTTAGGCTAATTTACGAAGTAACCATCGAGCGGGACTTTAACGAACATTTTCTCCTGCTCAACAATAAAGTGCCAGAGTTTGGTCTTGAATATTATTCTATGCCAGCAGTAACACGACTTTACAGGTCACACAAACCCATATTTGACCAGGCATTATTTGATGTTCTTGATTTCAATGTGTTGATGGGCATTGCGAGTCAGTTTAACATTTTAAATTAATAAACTTGATTACAGTTTCATATTGCATATGCATTCACCGAAAGAAGAACATTGTGAAATCAGGGTATTTATCATTTGAAGTTTTTTTTTGTTTGCTGTTGTGATCATTTTCCTAAATGAGGGCAATGATGAAACATTTTGCATACATAAAAATATCCACGTTCCCGAAGACACTGAAACCAAAGTAAAATATTGTGTTCACTATTTGAATAGGCAAGTTAGAGGCTGTTCATGCCTACTACTCCAGAGTTGGCATCAGGTGGCGGCAACAGGTCAGGAGAATGGCATGGAGGACTCCCCGGTACGCTGTGTTCGCTGTCGGTATCACTTCCCCGCTTCCCTCCGCTGCCACCGGAGCCAGATCCTGCAGACCCACCGGCACTATGAGTTTTTACATGTTTACTCAAGTGGTCACTTCTCATAAATCTCTTGTTGCAAACTGGGCACGCGAACCTTTTCTCGCCGGTGTGTGTGCGTAAATGTCGTTGGAGCTCGTCGGAGCGCGTGAATCGTTTGCCACAAAAGAGCCAGTTGCACACAAATGGTCTTTCACCTGTATGCCATCTCAAGTGAGCCTTCAGATGCGACGTTTTCCCATAAACCTTCCCACAACCTGGAATGTGACAGCTATGGAGACCCTTTCTCCGAAGGCTGGCCCCCGCCGGCCCCAGCCGCTCGGCCTCCTGACAGTTCGGGCAGTCGCATGTGGCTCTACCGGAGTACCGACGAGCAGATGACCTCGGAGACCCCGCTAGAGTCGCAGGTGGCGCCCCAGATAGCATAGTCCCCCCAGCCCCGCCTAAAGGAGACGGGCATGAGTCTGGATAAGAAGACAGTACCGGTTTGAAACCGTCTATGATGTGCTGGCCGGTGGTCAACAGGTGTGGAGAGGGACTTGTACTGAACGCGGAGTGACTTAAACTGGAGTAATCGGAATTATATCCCCCTATAGGAGAGTGCAAGGACGCCTGGAGTCCACCTGAGTGCAGGGAGGTCTGCAGCGCGGCTCCATTTGGGTTCTGCACGTCGATCCACCCGGCGCCCACATCCCACCACGCGGACGCGCCGGTGGTACCAACCTCTCCCGTAGGAATCCCAGGGTGCGAGGATTTAAACCAGGACTCATAGGGGTGGGTTACGCTCATTCTTGGGTATATGCCCTGCAGACTGTCAACTGACGTGTGCACCTTTGAGATAAACACTGGCTGGTGACCAGACTCTTGAGAGCTGTTAGAAACCGACGCTTGGAATACGGAGTAGTCATTTCCAAAGTGGGTACTGGACGCGGTGCCGGGCGTGAGGGAGAAGGCACTTGATCCGGTTGAACAGTTGGCGCCGAAAGAGTCCGATATACCGGGTCCATTGCGAGACACACCAAAACCGGAGAGGCCGGATCCCAGACTGCAGCTGTTGGCGGCGGCTCTTTTCCACGGATGGAAACCCTTTCCAAAAGATGAAGAATTATCCGAAATAGTCGATGGTGAAGGGCTCGGACTCCCTATTTTATTACACGTTGCAGCTAACATGGCTAAAGGCGTCGATCCCAATCTCGGCTCCTCCTGAAATTACAAAAGAGTAAGTAAATGAATACACATTGAGTTATGGAGTAGAACATTTAGATGTACATAGCCTATTGTAGTGATATTTTCTGCAAGACTTTTGACAAGAAACCAAATGAAACGTTTCCAAAATAGTGCTATCAGAATTTTAAATCAGAAAGCCTTCCGATAATATCTATACATTTTTGGAGGTAAGCATCAATCATCTAATATACATAACCATATATAGTCATAAATAGCCCCTACCTTTAAGACGAAACGACAAGAAACCAGTGATAGTCAGAAAATATCAACTACAAATGTACACCAAATGGGACATCAGGAGAACATGAGAGTGTTTGAACGTCTTTCCCGTCTGAAGGCCAACTCTAAAATCTCCGCTTCAGGCGTTTTGCAAGAAGCAGCTTACTCAAAATATAAACAACGTACTGTCTTTCGTGCTGTGAATCTAAGTAATTACAATCCTCTCCGCTGGACAATAAAAGGAACTAATTAAACCAGTAAGAAACTCCTTAGACTCACCCCTAGAAGTGAAGTTGCCATCACAAAAAAGTTCCCTCCTCAGAGGATCTTTTTATATTTATGAATCAGAGCACTGTTTTTTTAGAGGTGTGCAATACAATGATGTGTTCCGCCCATTCCACCACAATTGTAGGTCCTCTCCGGCTTTGAAGTACCGCTGTGACACGGGCGACCAATCAGCGCCTCTGTACCGCCACACTGCCTAATTCTAACGTGAGGTCATCAATAGACTACTTCAGACAGATCTCCACCCCCTCCACCACCCTCTTCATAATAAAAGAACGGAAGAAAGTAAAGTTAAATGATAGTGAACGGAATTAAGGGGCATTTATTGAAATGTTAAGGGCATTGCATGCCATACATGTGCTAAACCACAATATATTTGCTATCTAGTCCCATATACATTTGTATTTAGATTATAGAATTTACACACCAGGACATTAATTCAAGATATGTGCACCTGTTTCAAATGATAAACTTCCAGGGCTCTTAACAGCTGTGGCAGGATATTCCCGAGGGTATCTTGTCTGTCCTACAGTTAATATACACAACTATTACACGACATAGAGGCAGCATTGTTCCGGACTAAGAACAAGGCTTATTTTAAATTGTCTCAAACTTTCGCATTACTGTAATTGCATTCAATTATCTTGACAGCTTTGATTAAACTAGAATTAAGAGAAAAAGGGAAGTATTAGCCTAGTTGTAGTAGTAGTAGGCCTAGTCGTAGTAAAAGGAGAATGAGAAAGAGGAGGAGACGGATGAGGTTGATGATGATGATGATGATGAGGAGGAGGAGAACGAGGAGGAGCAGAACAAGGAGGACAATGTAGCAGAAGTAAACCAACTAAACGAATGCCCTTCAAACTATTTCACCCAGCTAATTTAACATTATGTTATGTATGCTATAAGTCTATAGGAAACCTCGCTAAACCTCCCTCAATGGAAGGTTATGTTTAGAATCTAGGGGGAAAAAACGTTTAATTCACCCTATATATGCGACTAAATTTAAAACAAGAGAATCTCACCGTGCTGGCCGAGGCATCTATTTACATAATAAGAAGTTGGAGAACTAGGAAACTGTCCCATGGCCGTATTAGCGTTCAACCAACAGAAGCATACATTTAATTAGAATTTCAAATTTAATAACGCAGGAGGTTTTTAATCAACCGCAATTGTATTTGTTTAATATTAACATGCTTATTGACTGGGTCCGTTGACCAGCTTGGTCATTACAGGACAGCGAAAAGTTAATTAAAACGACCAGCGATTATTCATCACATCTTCTGGCTAACCCATGTCGCTTCCTTTATTACACACCATGATAGATGGAGAGGCTGATTAATTCCTATGTTTCTAGCTCTGGACAGCAACGTGTTTTTGGATAACGTCCAGGGTAACAATTCTTAATGATCCACATTTTAAACAATTATAATGTACAAATTATTAGATTAACACTATCGATACAACAGTATATTGTTAAGTCTAGAATTATAGTGACGAGCTCAACCAAAAAGCAGGTTACAACATCAACATTGTATAGGCCTATAGCCCATATACGCTTCTCCGAATTATCTCCTTATTTAACATCGCAGTTAAGTTGTAGGCTTAATGTACAATAACATTATTTTATGCAATAAATCTACAATAAATCTCTCTTCCTTCATAATATTATCATAGTTATTTAAAGTTATTCTGCTACTATTATTCTGCAAGTAGCCTCCCATTAATGCCTATTACTGAAAATGTATTATAAGTAAGTAATAAATCTATTTACAGAAAAATCATTAATTGAAGACCAATGTGAGTGTCTGTGTGTGTGTGTGTGTGTGTGTGTGTGTGTGTGTGTGTGTGTGTGTGTGTGTATATATATATATATATATATATATATATATCTATCTGTGTGTGTGTGTGTGTGTGTGTGTGTGTGTGTGTGTGTGTGTATCATGTAGCATATGTGTTAATTAATTTATGCTACATGATACATGCTATTGTTTTAAACTCGATATGTTAATTCGAAAATTACACCGTTTTTGCTTCAAATGGAAATCGACTAGTATTGTAATCATGTTGATAAAAGGACTTCTTACCGTTCAGCGCAGCAGCGGGTGACGCTCGTCGCTGCTGCTCGCAGTGGAGAGCACAGCCCTGCTGCGGGCGTCTTTACC
>OMKQ01054979.1:2782-14559 GCA_900302335.1 Phycis phycis | reverse complement strand
AGATGGGTGCGTGATGGCTGTGTCTATTCCTGCACATGTGTGTGTGTGTGTGTGTGTGAGGGCTGTGTCTGTGGTGTGTGAGGGCTGTGTCTGTGGTGCACTGTGTCTGTGGTGTGTGAGGGCTGTGTCTGTGGTGCGTGAGGGCTGTGCCTGTGATGCACTGTGTCTGTGGTGCATGAGGGCTGTGTCTGTGGTGCATGAGGGCTGTGTCTGTGGTGCACGGTGTCTGTGGTGTGTGAGGGCTGTGTCTGTGGTGCGTGTGAGGGCTGTGTCTGTGGTGTGTGAGGGCTGTGTCTGTGGTGCGTGAGGGCTGTGTCTGTGGTGTGTGCAGCCCACGCTCGGCCCCACTGTATTGCCTCCGCTGAGTCCCTGCCTCCCAAGCTGCTTCTGACTCCCCCGCGTCGCGCGTCTCCCTCCTCTCGCTGGCAGCCTCCTCCACGCCCCCGGAGGCCTTCAGTGTGATAAGCTGTTACAAAGTGAGGCCGTGTAAACTTTGAGCCACACACGAGAGCGTCTCTGCGGCCGCCTCCCCGCGCTTCTTTCTGTCTTTCTTCCATCTTGCGAAAGAGACGCGACACGCTTTGAAGGCATCGTTAGCTTCTCGGAGATAAGAAGGATCCGCATTAATCCGGTTATTCCTGTCGTGAGCCCGGCGTGGGGCTGCAGCTGTAAAATATCGCCGCCGCTGGAGTGCGGAGAAGGACGTTGAGTCCGGGCGTCTTGTGTCCCTGGTTGTGAGGGCCGGTGACGTGCGTCCGTGTTGCTGTTGTGCTGCTATCGCCGACGTCAGGGCCGCTTAGCACCGAGCGGCTGACACCGGCACCGGTGTGAACTCCTGAAAGTAAAAACTGCTGACAACTTCCCTAATATTGTTGTCTTTCCCCACCTGCTGTGTTCTCTTTCAGCTGTCAAAAGCCTCCAAATGTTTCATGGTTCCCCGACCCTTTGATAACAAGCCCGCTCACTGGGAGTCAGCAGCCTATAAATAGCCTCCTCTCGTTTGTATTTGGGTCTCTCCTTTGCAAACCTTTACATGTTCAGCTGATTCCATCACCACCACCAGGAACGTCTCGGCTTCCCGAACCGAAGCGCCAGACTGAAAAGCAGTGAATGAAAGACACACCACAAAACAGTTTCCGCTGAAGGCTTCATCTCACGAGAAGAACAGGGAATAAAATGTTGTCCTGGTTCTCGTCCAATGTCATTAATTAGCCGGATATCACAGGGTGATTAGATGGCCCTATATCCTCTCTCCTTTAATCAATATCACTCCGGCATCTCCCTCGACCACACATAAAAAAAACGTGTCTCTCTTTTCTCTCACAAATTCTCTCTGTCTGTGTCTCTCGGTTCTTCTTTCTCATCCCGGCTTCTCTCTCTTCTGTCTCTTCCTCCTCTCTCACTCTGTTTCTTGATGATGTACGGGGGAACCTTTGATCACTCTAATCACCGCAGACCTCTAAAGACATTGATTACTCTGGGGCCCAACCCCAAAAGGTCTTCTCAAACGATGGCATGAAGTGGAGTAATGGGCCCCTCCGTTGCTGGAACCACACGCTGGCCCCTCTAAACAGATGCCATGAGGCACCTCCAAACAGGAGGCCGGCTGGGCGTGGAACATCTCATTTGGAGGGCCGTGCTGGTGGCGGACGTTTCCAAAGGCTGCACCGGTGTGATCCTCACTTGTATAAAATACAGTGTAAGAGTGTAAGCCTGCAATTCCTGTTCGCTGCCATCGCGTGTGGACAAAAGAACAGGCAGGCGGGATGAAGTCTGCAGCGTTGTTTTAGTTAACTACAATACAATGGGGCGAGGAAGCATAACTATAAAATGCATTGGAATGAATCAGAGGGATCAGCTCTCATGCATGGGCGGTTTTACCATCCGGCCTGGGAGGCTAATTCACTAGCAAATGCAATTGCTAGTTAATTTGTGTTTCCTTATTATGAATGTTTTTTAATGGTCCACACTGTGGCGTTATGCTAAAAGTGTCCGACAAGCTAAACCTCTCACATAAAAACCCTCCGCTGCTGGTGATGATCATATGACACATGTTACCACGTTTAAGAACTAAATAAAATATCTTGGGTTCACTGACCCTTTAAGGGAGCTCTATTTGGATTATGTGTCTGTATTTTTTAATCACCAAAATGCTTTATTAAAAGATGCAGCATCTACATTTTTGTGGGATCTAGTGGAATGGACATTTGGTAATTATTCATAAGTATCTTTTAATTAGTGTCTCGTCCCATGAAGCTACAGATGCCATTACCTTAGAATGAGCCCTTCATATCTACAAGGGGAGGGGGTCCTCTTCCACGGGGACTGCCATGTTGCACCACCATTGTTCTACAGTAGCCCTGCATGGACAAACGGCTCTAGAGAGAATGTGTTTAATTGTTAAATTGGTTAAATTGATTTATTTCTAGAATTGATTAATTCTAGGCTAGAACTGTCAAAAATCGTTATTGGTGTGATTGAAATTAGTGTCACATTCTCACCAAATGGAAATAATACATGCAAGTAATACAGCAACACACACACACACACACAGTTGACTTTTACCCCGAGAGAATAGTGGATGTTCAAATGCTTTTTGAAAGTATGTACAATACTTTTGTCTCTTTTGTGAATTACAGAGTATATACTTATACTATTTTCCTTGCCATATTGTCCTCTTCTAACTGACTGAAGGTCATGTTGAAGTTCTTCAGTTGGAACAGAATTCTCATGTGCATCAGTCCTTTAGTTCTGTGGCTTTGTTAACTGCAAAGAGCTGCCTCCAAATAGTTTTGTCCACTAGCTGTGATTGCGTTCAGCAAAATAGATATTAGGCCTCGCTAGGTTGCCTGGGGCCTCAGACAGGTCCGCTCTAAAACCGCCCCTGATCTTGTGTGTATCTGCTTTGATACACAGCTCTGCGTGGGTATATACTGTGTAGGATATACAGTGTAGATTAATTCAGGGAAAATCTTCAAATCTTGGATGATAAGTCAAAAGGATTCGGTTACGCTGGTGTAAAATAAATACATTCCCCTGGTGTTTACGCAAACAGCCACACGTCAATGGATTTGCTTATCAGAATTAAATCTAAGTTATATTCAATTCAACGTCATAGTGAATCAACTGTGGGTATGTACATGTTGTTGAAAGGAAGCGTGCGCTGATCATTCTCGGTTCTTAGGTGTCCCTGTTTTATGAAAAACAACTCCTCTCTCTCTGGAGGGTAGACGGCTTCAGATGTCTGTCACTTTGAAATCCCTCAAATCACCTGAGATCTAAAGATGCTTTTTTTTTTTTTAAGAAAAGCAACACGACCGACTTCAGAACAAAGCATTCAAATCTGCAGATACAAGCCCGCCGAACAAAAAGGCACCGGGCCGTGATAACACCAAACACCGAGAGATGGAAGAGACAAACAGGCGGGCTGAGGTGGGACACGGAGGACGTGGTGTCCAGGACCCTCTCTGTTCCCTCCCAGCAGACGACAGGAGACACTGACGCAGGAACACGAGCCGTCTGCTGCGGTCTGGTCCCTGCGCTGCCCTCCTGTGGAGCTGTGAGCCGCGGAGACGTCTCACACGCCGGCCCTGTGTCCTAGCAACGGTGGAACGGAGGTCTGAGGGCTTTTGACTTTGAGAGAACCAGGAGAACGTGGAGAACGTATGACCTATTTAAAGTCTCCCCGAAAGTGGGAGGGTTTTAATTGTGTCTCCTGCTCTAATTTATTTGCAACATGTGGTAAATAAATTAGTCAAGCGGCCTACGCTGGAATTGGAATCAGAAAAGTTAAAAAGCAAAATCAATTACTTTAATTGCTTTTGTTTGTTGTTTTTCCAGGTAATTTTGTTGTTTTTGGATTAGCAGATGAAGATGAAATGGTAGTTCTCTGTTCCACCGTGCAGTGGCTCGATTGGGTCCTAAATTGTTTTTTATTTTCCTCAAAACCATTGCCACTTATTTCCACAATATGAACAGCAGTTTGTCAAATTGTTTCAACAGGTTTTTTTTCCTGCATAAAAGTAGAATATAAACATTATAAATTACCGGTACCAAAACGTAAAAACACACAGAAACATTATCTTCCATGGTGAATAACAAGAATAAAATGGTAAATAAAGTAGCTGGGCTTCAGAATCTGTAACAAAGGGTATTGTGTTTCTGCCAGCTGGAGAAGTGATGTGCTTAATCTACAGCCGAATCGGAAACAGAAATGTAACTTCCAAAGTAAACAGGGGTGCAATGTACTGTTAACCTTGGTGCAGGTCAGGAGCATCAGGGTCCAGTAAATAGGGCTAAAAGGAGAACTACAAGAACAGGACGATAAATACGGTTTGTACGGTTTGTGTATTTACAGTGTAATATGTATACTTAAAGGGCGAGTGTACCAGGACCTCCAGGATCAGGGTTGAGTTCTGGACTGCTGGCCCTGGGACCATTGTCCAGGGAACCAAACCCTTACCCTAAAACCTAACCCTAACACCAACCTTTAACCCTAGCCCTTACATTAGCCTAACCCTGAAGCCCAGCCCTTACGTTAGCCTAACCCTGAAGCCCAGCCCTTATGTTAGCCTAACCCTGAAGCCCAGCCCTTACGTTAGCCTAAACCTGAAGCCCAGCCCTTACGTTAGCCTAACCCTGAAGCCCAGCCCTTACGTTAGCCTAAACCTGAAGCCCAGCCCTTACGTTAGCCTAAGCTCTAACTCTAAAGCCCGGCTGTGGAGGCTGACAGCCAGGTGGGCTCAAGCGGTCTGTACTCAGCACAAATAACGCTCAGCGTTGCAACAAAGACGCGCCAGACATTCTGAATATTAAATGCGTCGCTGTTCCACTTTCTAATGGCTGAGCAACGCTGTGGAAACTCCCTCACCACACACCAACGTGTCACCTCCTCAAGACATCAAACTACTGTTCTCAACTTGGAGAGAAGAAAGACAAACAGAGAGAGAGAGAGAGAGAGAGAGAGAGAGACAGAGAGACAGATAGCAAGAGAGATAGACAGATACATAGACACACGTAGAGAGAGAGACACACACATTCAGAGAGATAGAGAAACACACAGGCATAATAGAGATGGAGAGAGAGCAAGAGAGATAGACAGATACATTGGCACACAGAGAGACATACAGAGAGAGAGAGAGAGAGAGAGAGAGAGAGAGAGAGAGAGAGAGAGAGAGAGACAGCAGCTGAGTGTACGGTGAGGTCAGAGTCCTACTGGTGCATTTCTTCAGACCAGATCCTTTCTTCAGGGCGTGCCGGCTTAGCTTGCAGCTGAAGTTGTTCTCCCAGAACTCAGCGAACCAGATGTTCCTCCTGTTGTTCTCCAGCGTGCGGGTGACGAAGTACCGGTCAAACCCTGGACACAAGACGTCAGCAACACACTCTTTGTCTTATTACATTGTTCTGCGCCTGCTAGGCGGTTTCCGTGGCATGTCCTGGGAACCTAAAGAACAGCGTGGTCTGTACCGCGCATTTGATACATAAAACACATGTTTTTATGATGCGGTGCAGTCTGGGTTCTCCATTTTGCCTCATTTGTTCCGTGAGACATTGGTAATGACTTAATGATGTGGTGTGGCATTGATAGAAGGCACAAGCCATTATCTTTCCTATTCATATTCCTTTGACTTGGCATGTGAAAAAATACATCAATCAGTGTGAGAAAGAAATGTAAACCCACTAACTCATGACTAATTGATACCTCAACAAACATTTAAAAAGCCCCCAAAGACAATTGGCCACTACCATGAAGACCACTTTAAAGATAAACTCTGGGTTTCAGCTGGACCCGACCCACCAGCAAAATGTGAACACACAACATGCGGTGACTTCATGTATACTTTTATTTTTCAGGGGCGGGGCTACACTGTTGTTCAGGCGTCCCTCCAATCAGATTTGAGGGTGTAGCCAGGAATGTTTGCTTGAAGTTACCTGGTGACATATTTTCCTACGTGTTTCAAAACTCTGTGCTTTGAAGTGGAGACGTGGCCCAGGATGGATCAGGCAGTGTTTGCTCTCCACCAACATCTTCTCTCCTCTGGAGGCGTTGTAGCGTTACGCTGTCTGGTACAGGGATGCTGCCACACACACAGGGACGGCTGTGAGGGCGGGCAGGTGGGGTGGGCTTACCTCTGATGGGCTGTCTCTTGGGCAGGATGGTGACGGCCCCCTCCGCCATCTCCTCCTGGTCCAACACAGGAGAGATCTTGGACCCCCAGCTGTCCGAGCCCACCCAGATGAAGTGACCCGTCTGGTTGGCCTTCTTGGCGGCGTGCAGCAGGCGTCTGCAAAACCCGCGTTGGCGAGGAAAAGGTCAAAGGTCGGCCCTTTCTCTTTCATGTTTCTCTTCCTGTTCTATTGTGTATTCTGTTGCAGAGTTCTTTTTCTGTCAGTTTGCAGCAAGCTATTTCCTCTCGGATTAGAACTCCAGCTCTGAAAATCTGAATCTGAATTTTTGAATATTGTCTTTTAAATGTGATTGCTGCTTGTGCCAACCTCTGTGAATGGCATTTGAGTTTGTAGGGTGTTCATGAAAAAAGAATAAACTTGCCCAATATTGATGAATCAGCTTTTGAAGTTGTACCAAAGACGTTGTGTCTATTATGCAGTGCAGTAAATATTTATTTTTAGATATATTATACATCTTTCTGCCTTCATCGTCAGCACAGTTAAGACTGAAGGGAAAGACTTAGAACAGGAGGTTGCAATCACAGCCGGTCGCTCCAAGGTGGGTGTCCTGCTCACCGCCGGCTGGCCGAGCCACTCAGCTTCCAATGTTTCTCCTCACCCTCTGATGTACGAATATCTCGGCAATGAAATCAATTGCATAGATATATGCACATCAGAGGGTAATGACAAAATGCACTCATTGAATGGATGTATTTTATGACTTGGTGTGTGATTCATTATTCAGTGATTTGACGTTATTGTTAATTAGTTTTTCTTTACTTTTTGAATCAAAGGGATTCCTGTGTTACTACCCCATGCATGGACAAAAAAAGACCTGCATTTATTTCATGATATTTGATGCGCAGACGGATGGTTCTTTGCTATATCTATGAAATCATCATTCATCATACGTTGTTTTGGATAGCAACAAATCGGTGTTTTCATTTCCCCTTCCTTATGGTGTGACAACAGATCCTTTCTGCATCACGGCCGCTCCCTGTGGAGACAGGGCTGATCAAACCCCCTCAGGGGGGAGGTGGCGAGGGCCGGCGTGTCACGCAGAGGGCTCATCTACCTGATGTCGTCCTCATTGGCGAACAGGATGACCACCCTGGCGTTGGGGTTCTCCCGCAGCCGGCGGATGACCTTGTCGAACTCTCCTTGTTTGGGCTCCCGGGGGATCTTCACCGACTGGGAGATGCACACGCTCCCTGGGGAGAGAGAGAGGAGGCCGCCGTCGGGTCAGACCGCGTGGAGCAGCACGGCGTCCAGCTCGCGGTGCGGGCCGGACATACGGATCCTACGAACAAACTGGAGTCACATGCGCACACAAAACCACTGAAACCAGCAAAAGCATCTTCTCACCCCGGGCCTCCAGAGAGAGAGGACAGGCCAGGGAGGCTGAATAAAGGCCAGGCACTACAGTGACATCAAGGAAAGGTAGCCGGTGAACAAAGGTTCGGTATACGTGTCTCGTTAACATGTTTGCTTAGCCCAAGATACTTGGATCCAGAGAGGATTTCGGCGCGCGACCTTGGAAAAGGTTTCCGACGTACAGAACTGAAGCGAAAGTTAGAGGGTTTGTTACTTGCTCGCCGTCCGCCTGGCAGCCGCCTCATTAAAGCGGGAGAACAGTGACCCCGCCACTTCCACCGAGCTGTACGACTCGTGTTCAGCTATATAATGAACTATAAGAACACAATAAGCACATTGGGCTCCAAAGGACGCTGTCGGGGGTCTGAAATGGCCTGGCGGTCTGTTTAATACGGACAGAGAGTTTTACAGAGGCAGAGTGGACACAAACAACTTAAAGTCTTGACCTTCTTGGCCCCTGTGTTGTCTGTCCTCCCTCGTGAAATAAATATGACATGTCCAGCCGTCACGTTACTGTAATATGTGCCACGGTGCCACGGTGCCCCGGTGCCATTTCCCAGGGGTTCGTATGCCTTTTCACCTCAAAAAACCGAAAAGAACGTCATAGACGTAACACGTTGACGGTGCGGTATCACGTATGTGAAAACACGCTACACACATGCACTCATTCACATTGAGAATGCGACTGATTCCCCTTTTTGTGTGTAAAGCAGGAGGACAGACTGGTGAGTGTGTACAGGGGTTTGATCCCCAGTGTCCTCAGTCTCCCTGCCGGGACCCATGAGCAAGGAGGCGACTCCTACCGACCCCAACCGGCACCCTTCCATGTCCGGGGAGAAGCGCAGCAGCTAACTGAACATTACCTAATGTCAGCACTAGTAGTGATCCTAGTTACTGCTCATCGCCGTAGGTCGTAAAAGAAGGGGCATTCCTTCCCTTCACACTCCAGTATCAGCCCCAACATGGCGGCTCCCCATCTCCCAGCACTGGCTCCTACAGGGCTTAAGGAGAATAGTATTGTTAGAGTCATGGCTGCCTCACCGACAGGCCAGGTGCCCAGGCACTGTGCAGTCTGCTCTCCCTCTTGGCAGGAAGAGCTGCTGGAAACCCCCACTGCTCTACAGGAGGGAGAAATAACTACTGTACCCATACGAGTCACTGAGGATTAGGGGAACAGCTTTGGAAAGGCTTTCTTAGAAACTAACAGGTCTGGTTCATTTTAGGATTATCTTTATTTTTGCTTTTTTGGCATTTAGCAGACACTTTTACTTTATTGTTTTCACATTTTTCTTAACAAGCAATTTATTTGGTCAATTTTTGTTCAAATGATTTTATTCAATTGATTCTGGTTCCCTGTCATTATGGAGCAGATCGGGGGTTAGCCTTTCACTGAAGGGGTTCGAACCCAGCACATTACGCCTGGGACTGGCTCACCCCCAGCAGACTCTCCTGTCTTTCTCGTCAGTTTGAGCTGCAGACAGACAGTCTTTTGTTGGTGAAACTGCTTTGACTCAAGTAGATCAGTGAAGGGCCATGAGTTCAGCGGTTTAGCTGAACTCTTCTTTGTCTCACCTTGCCTCAGAACATCAGGGCCCTTGGAATGGACGAGGGTCATTCATCCTCTCTCCACTCATCTATAAATAATTATACAGTACGTAGATATAAATATAGAGGATACATGCATAGGTCTTGCTTGTCAGCCACTAGTGTTATAAGTCCCGTCTCTACTCAGTACTTTCCCAGCATTTAATGCTGGTAGAGTAAGACCCAGTGTGCGCTCACCATTGGGCCTCACCCTGGCCACACCGTGAAACCCTGCAGGTTCTGTGGGTTGTTGTTCACACCGCTGTGAACCACAGCTCAGTACAACAGAGCTTTGCCCTTCCAGCACTCCCAGGTGTCTGGGACACTCTGGGAACAAATCAGAGATTTTGTGTTCATTTTATTACCGTTTGTGTACCATTCGTAGCCGTCACACTCCCAGGCCGCGGTGTCAGATGACACCATGGCCTGGCGGACACGGCAGAGGGTCTGTAATCGGGAGAACGCGTGTCACACTGGGCTAATAAGACTGATAGCATCTGTAAAGCCTGATAGCATCAACTAGCACAGTGTCATGTTTCGCACTGGTGTCCCAGACAAAGCTGTCAGCCCACTGCACTGTTGGGAGTCTGGCAGTTCACTCTGCATGCAGGAATTCTCCTCTCCACTCTGCCATGAGACAAGAGATCATTTCCACTTTCCTGGAATGTGGCAGTTGGATATTTATGTTAAACATGGAGGGCTTTGATCCGTGCAATTGGTGAACGTGGGCCCCACCTCAAGTAAGTGTTCAGCATGCGTTGACACCACAGCTATTAGCTTAATTCAAGTCATTAGTGCGCGACAGCCTCTCAAAGTGACCCTAAACAAGCTAGGCGTTACAATAGCCTCTCTGGTATGTCTTGATCCTGTTTGAACCGCTTTCACTGGCTGCCATCTTGTTTTGGTGGGACTTGCGCATGCAGCCACACGCGTGGTCCTGCTGTTTTCTTTGAGAACGTACTCATACAATTCCAGAGTCGCGCCTAACAACTTCAGAATTCCAACATGAATCAGAGGAAAAGCCGTTAACAAAAATGTTTTTCTTTTCTTTTTTCAGGATTTTAGTTTTGGTACTTTACAAACATTATTCAAAGTGGGAGTGCTTTTGTAGGTTACTTAGTTTTCAAAAGTAACTTTTTCTTGGAAGCTACTGCTTTTCCAGTACAAAGAGTTCTGGTGCTGGTTGACCCGTTTCATAAAGTTGTTTCTTTGGATATGTGAGTGGATTTAATACTGAGCTAAAATATATTTTTTCATACAACTTCCCAAAAGGTTTATTTCAATTGCTCAAATATAGTCGATGGATACTTAGTCATAGTGCTGTTTGTATTTTTCTTCAAACAACCACTCCATCCTGTTCCCTACCCTGTTAAATGTATGTGTGTGCAGAGCGGTGGGCTTGGCTCTACTTTGTCCGGGCCGTGCTGAGTTCACGTCCATTGGAGCCCGCGCACCGCCACACTATTAGCTCCGCAAACACAATTTGTTGTTTCTCTGCTCCGTTCGCTTTGTAATCGCACATCTTCGCTGGTACTTGTTCACCGTGCGTTCCGGCCACAGAATCACTCAAGTAAATAATTAAAATGTGGCCATGATTTTCTTAGTGTTTCTTCGTGTTTTTCCTTAAAATTACCACCATTAAAAAGGAAAACTGCCAGATAAGCTTGATGAAGTGGGTCTAATAACTCCTTGGAGACTGTTCATGGAGAAAAATAGTGTAGAAAGCACTTTAATTTATGTAATATTATAAAACAGCACGGTTCAGTCAATTGAATTTATTCATGTTTTTTTTGCAGTTGAAAAAACTGCATAGAAACTAAAGCCAAGGCTTATTTAAATATAATGGAAAAATACGATTTCAACAATAAGTAGAACAATGGAATGTGTTGAATGAAGTCCATTTGACATCTTCTGTTGGATTACATGCTATTGCCACACATACCGAGCTAAGTATGCATCACTCGCGCAAAGCTGTTGCTGTGGGATGTTTTTATCAGTATGTTTTAACATCTTGGCAGCGCAGAGATACTCTTCATTAAAAGTGCAAAAGCTTTTCTTTTGTCTTTGTTTTTTCCATGCTGAAATCACCCCGAATAGCCTCTGTAATTGTAGCCTTGTGAGGCCATCCAGTTACTCAGGTTTGAATATGAATCAGTCTGGCCTTGGCTGAGCAGCAGTTGATTTCCAAATATGGGCACAGCCTTACATTGTTCAAGACTCCAGCCAATCAGAATCAATAACAAAGTCACTCTCTTGATCTCATTGCTCTCGTCAAATCTGGTTGAAACAAGCCTTGCGTGCAGGTTTCTGTTCGTCTTTTAACATAGGTATTTATCTGTTCATTGGTATTAATCAATTTCGGATGAAACAGTTTGCATTGCTCCGCAGGTCGCCATACTTTGGTCGGGTGCCGCCAATGTTTTTAGAACAGGCAGACTGGGCGCTCCTTGTTTGTCAGGATCTGAAACTCCCTCCCCCTAGCCGATTGGTCTTATCATACCTCCTCTTAGCCCTGATTGGTCCTATCATTCCTCCCCCTAGCCGATTGGTCCTATCATACCTTCCCTGAGCTCTGATGGGACCTATCATATCCTCTATATGTTACCCAAACCACCAAATGCTCTCACTGTGCATTAAGTATGTGCTAAAAC
>OMKQ01054972.1:1798-19098 GCA_900302335.1 Phycis phycis | reverse complement strand
CCAGAGTCCCTTTCTTTGGAAATGAAAATTCCCCCTGCTCTACGCCACGCCTTAGGAATAACCTGTTTCTTCCAGACTACCTTCATCAACGTCCATAGAAACCTCAGCACATCTGGTGCACTCTTGTACAGCCTGTAGGGGACTCCATTGGGCCCTGGGGCTGAAGAGGCCCTTGCACGTCTTACTATCTCCTGTACCTCTTTCCACCTTGGTGGGCTATCATCACACTGACTGTCGATCCCTCCGATAGGTGGAATATCGGGAGGGAGGGATAGCTCTCTAAAACTTTCCCTGTCTCTGTGCACTTTCTCCAGATGTCCCTCAAGCTCCTGTTTTGAAGCCCTAAGGCTACCATTTTTCTCCCTGCTAAATAACGACTTCACAAATTGAAATGGATCCTTGTAAAATGCTATTCTAGCTCGCTCTTTCTTTTTCCTGTTTTTGAAATATTGCCCTAGATCTATCTCATTTATTACTCTGCTGGTCCTGTACGTCCTTCAGAACCAAACGGAGTTTCACACCAGTCACGCCTTCCTTGTCCAGTTTGGCATGAAGCTGGTGGAGACAGACATGTATTAATGGGTCATGGGTTCTTTCTTCATGGTATTACATTGTATAACCTAACTCTGTTTTTTATGGTTTCTATATGTTGTTGCTGTTTGGTGAATTATATTAGTTTTATAATTCCTTAGAAAGTAACCTAACCAAACAACAAGGAGAGCCCAAAAGCTGCACAAAAAAAGGATTACTAGCTTAGCACTGCAGCAAGACAATGATTTACTTTTGTTCCAAGGCACTTCCACCCAATGGGTAAAGGAAAATATTTTAGTAATAAATAATTTATTAACGGCAAACTTTTCCTTTTTGCCTAAAAATGACGAAAACAGGTGGTATTTCTAATGGTTTCTAATTGGCCTGAAATGGTAGCAGTTGATGATGTCAGTTAGTGTGTTAGTGACGTTACTCACAGCAAACTTACTTCAGACAAGTATTGCTATTTAATTTCTTGTTTTTCAAATATCTTCCGCGTCACGAAACTACCAACCTTTTCCACAACCTGGCGTTGAACCTCAACCTCAACCTCAGTTGCCTTCATCTAAAGCAGAATGAGGATGAGCAAAATATGATACATTAGATATTATATCAGATTAAGTCTTTATCCCCATCTATATACAGATAACGGATAAGGTTCCTTGAACATCTTAATGCTACATGTTCAATCTCAAGTTTGGGCTTGAGATTGATCATCTACTTCTATAACTTCTAAATAACTTGTATATACTCGAATACTCTTAATTATAAAATTTCCAATTTTATGACATTTATAGAAACAAAGCATCTTTGGTATTTTATTTGAATTGATGATTATGAATCTGGCCCACCATCAAAGTAGTAGTTAACTACTTTTTAAAATTAACTTTTTCAAAATTCAACTTTTTTCATATTTATACTCTGATCTCATCACAGTTGCCGACTTCAATGCCAGAGATGCTTTCATTGTATTTAATGTTTCAAAAATAGGACAAAATCCTTAACATCTGAGTGAAAGTATGATGCACCCGGCGATTCTCTTGTTGCATCACAATATCACAGCCTGGCTTTGTCCACATGCTCAAGTAGCAACAACATCCCCTGATAAACTAAATAACAAGAAATGAGTGAATACAGACCTATAGTTTTTACCATCAATTGTCAGTCTGACCTTATGCTAAACAGATTGGTAATAGCTGTTTGAGAGAAGCCAGGGGCGACGGTTCAATCACCAAGACCGGCATAGAACATAATCACAAAGGTTATGTTAATCATGTTTCAATCATTATTTCTATTTCTATCTGGCTTGTACATCATCAGCATCATGGGACTGGGATAAGATAATGGGGTGGGATGGGATGGATAAGACTTGTAGTAATGCAAGTTCCTAAATATACCTAAATGGCCTATACCGTATACCTAGGCTCATCAAAACTTTGTGTTGCCCTGTCTTGCACGACAAACACTGAGGCAGTTTCAAACAACATTATCCCAAAATTAATTTCACGATTAAGTACGAAGCAATGACCAAAACACTATGATGACCTTTAACATTCTTATGTGCCTATACATTTGCAATGGAGGTGGTCTTTGCAATGTGATGTCACAATGTACAAGCCCTATAGTGCACAATGATTTTAATGCACACCAGAAGATTTAAGGGCAGAAACTGCATTTTGTTTTCATATTGATGGGATTCCCAACATCCTATGGGTATCAACACTAAACAATATCCAATCGCAAGTGTTGTCAAGACACGTGCTTCACTCTTACAACATTAAAGCAAGGGGGCGTCAAGTGTCTCAAACATTCGGTCAATCAAAATAAAAATACAAAGATTTAATCTAGATATTTCTCTCGTGTTCGGTTTAGCACACTTCCAAACCAAAAATCTGATCAAATTAGAATTTAGATTGCCAGCACTGTAACGGCTGGTGGAACCACTGACAAAGATAGATTGAATTGTGCGACTCTGAGGCAAACTTGTAGAACAGGGTATTACACAGGTAATCAATCTGGGGATCAGACAAACAAATACGGCCGGGAGAATTAGGGCGTAGCCGGGAGACACGAGCAGGAATCCAAAACCAGGAAACAGGAGGAATCTAAGATCTTGCTGGGATGACGGACAGGGTACACAGGCAATCTGGCACAGAAGGAGGAAAACTCAACAAAAAAACTAAATAGGGGAGACACCTGTAACAGCACCTGTAACTCACTGAATTTTTAATACAAAGTAACCACACTTGTTCCCAGTCTGCCTACCTGCCGTGTCCTCATTAATAATTTACATTATCTATTCCCCCCTGACTTCTGGTGTTGTTCCATCTTCACTGAAAACTGCTGCAATAACTCCAATACTCAAAAAACCTGGCGCAGATCCGAATTACTTAAACAACTTTTGTCCAATCTCAAACCTGACATTTCTCTCCACAGTACTTGAGCGAACTGTTGCAGCTCAGATAAACACCCATCTGTCTGACAACAATCTGTTCCAAAAATTTCAGTCTGGCTTTCGTCCCCTCCACAGCACTGAGACAGCCCTTGTCAAAATCACCAATGACCTTCTGATGGCATCTGACTCTCTGGTTCTCGCTGTGAAGGGGGAATTTAGCAGACACTTTTGTCCAAAGCGACTTACAATCACTACATTTGTGAGGGTTCGACATGTAGACAGTTGGAGGAGGGGGATCAAGGGGATTGAACTGCCTACCCTACGGTTAGTGGACGACCCAATCTGTCCACCTGCTCTACCCACTGAGCTACTGCCGCCCCTTGAGTGCAGCTTTTGACACCGTCTCTCATGTCATCCTCCTGAACAGGCTAGTATCCATTGGAATCACTGATATCCCTCTGGCTTGGTTCAAATCATATCTCTTGGGCCGCACACAGTTTGTCCAACTCAAGAACTTGAGATCCGGCGCCTCTCCAGTCTCCAGCGGTGTTCCCCAGGGCCCTGTCCTCGGCCCCCTCCTGTTCATTATTCATCTTCTATCTCTTGGCTACATTCTTAGGAAATTTGACATTCAATTCCACTGTTACATTTACATTACATTTATATTTAGGGCATTTAGCAGACGCTTTTATCCAAAGCGACTTACATGGAGCACATTTGTCATAAGAAGGTGAAAAATTTAATTGCTAATACAGTGAGAAAGTCACCAGAACAAGTTTCATGCATTTCAATTTCTAGGTTAACTATTGCTAGTATACAACATCTCTGACTAAGTGCCAAGTTACAAAGAGCGATCAAAGTGCCAAATTACAAAGAGCGATTAAAGTGCCAAGATGTACAACAAATAAGAGCATGAGGATAGTTATGCAGGGTTCAGGTGAACTCTGAACAAGTGGATCTTGAGTCTCTTCCGGAAGATGGCGAGTGACTCTGCAGTCCTGACATTGGCATGGAGCTCGTTCCACCACTGCGGTGCCAAAATGAAGAAGAGTTGAGATTTTGCCATCCGACCTTTTCCTCCTTTCAGTGATGGCGGTACCAGTCGACCAGCTGAGGTAGTTGAGCAGAGTGCTCGAGCAAGGGCGTAGTGTTTCACTAATGTTTGGAGGTAAGTAGGGGCAGTTTCATTGACGGCTTTGTAGACCAGTAGCATCGTCTTGAATTTGATGCGAGCCACTACAGGAAGCCAGTGGAGGTCTTGGAAGAGGGGGGTCATGTGGGAGAATTGAAATTGTTTCGGTTGAACACGAGGAATGCTGCAGCATTCTGGATCCACTGCAAAGGTTTAATCGCGGTTGCAGGGAGTCCAGCTAAGAACGAGTTGCAGTAGTCGAGGCGGGAGATGACAAGTTATTGGGTCAAGAGCTGTGTTGCCTCCCTCATGAGGAACGGCCGGATCCTGCGGATGAGAGCCAATCTATGTAGAGAGCCAATCTACAGGAGTGGGTCACTGCAGTGATGTTTGCAGTGCAGGACAGTTGGTTGTCGACTATTACGCCCAGGTTCCTTGCGGTCGATGAGGCAGATACTGTGATGCCCTCGACCGAGACCAGCAGGTCCCTGTGAGGGCAGTCTTTCTCCGGTATGAAGACAAGCTCATTCTTTGCGAGATTGAGCTTGAGTTGATGCGCAGTTGTCCAAGAGCTGATGTCTGCCAAGCATTCTGAGATGCGTGTTGCATGAATGTCTGAGGGGGGGAAGGAGAGGAACAGTTGAGTGTCGTCCGCATAACAGTGATAGGAGAAGCCGTGTGATGTGATTACAGTGCCTACAGATTTTGTATATAGGGAGAACAGAAGCAGTCCTAGTACTGAGCCTTGAGGGACCCCATTGTTTAGCGAACGGGGTTTGGACAGGGAGCCGTTCCATGTGACCTGATAAGTGCGATCCATAAGGTAAGATGTAAACCAGGTAGCGCAGTGTCAGTAATGCCGAGTTCAGTGAGGGTGGCAAGGAGGGTCGGGTGGTTCACGGTGTTGAACAGCGCAGACAGGTTGAGGAGAACAGGCACCGACGAGAGGGAACAGGCTTTGGCGGCATGAAGGGATTCGGTCACCATCAGGAGGGCCGTCTCTGTAGAGTGCGCAGCGCTTCTTGAGGAGCTCTAACTTTCCTTTACCCTCTAAGCCCACTGCCACTCTACCACTCTAAGCTCTGTCCGTCTGCCTACTGGAAATGAAATCATGGTTCTCAGTCAACTTCCTCAAACTCAACAGCAACAAAACTGAGGTTCTCCTCATCGGCACCAAATCCACCTTAGCAACACTCAACACTTTTTCTACGTACATCAACAATGCCACTGTTGCCCCTTCCCCTCAGGTAAAGAGCCTGGGTGTCATCTTGGACAGCACTTTATCCTTCGAGACCAATGTCAATAATGTTACTCGGTCTGCTTACTTCCATATACGCAACATCAATTGTTTTCGTCCCTCACTTACACCAACCTCCACTGCTATCCTTGTAAACACCCTGATTACATCCCGACTGGACTACTGTAACTCTTTCCTCTGTGGTCTCTCCATGAACCCCAACTGGTCCAGAACGCAGCCGCCTGTATCATCACTAGAACTCCATCTATTGAACACATCACTCCTGCCCCGCAGCAACTCCACTGGCTCCCTCGCATTGATTTTAAGATTCTACTCCTTACTTTCAAGATCCTTCAAAGCCTGGCACCAGTGTATCTGGCAGAACCTGGCAGTAGCTCAGTGGGTAGAGCGGGTTGGCGGTTCGGTCCCCACAAATGTACTAATTGTAAGTCACTTTGTGCAAAAGTGTCTGCTAAATGTGTGTAAATTAGTCTCAAACAAACTTCCTTAACGGTATGTATGCTTAATGAACACTACAATGTAGTTGTGAGAAGAACACGTAGGTCTAACAAAGCTCTAACAAAGACTGCATAGGGCACATTTTACCCATGCTTCCTTTGGCTTCGAGTTGCCAAATGGCTCCATACAGACATCACAGCCGGGGGGGGGGGGGGGGGGGGGGTGAGTAGTACAATCCCACTTTTTTTGCAGAAGTTGATTGCTTGCACATATATACGTGAACAGTGGTTACCCAGCAAAAGCAACACTCTGAATAAAGTATTCCTTGTAATGTTTATAGGGGAATACAAAGAAGGGAGGAATTGTATTTCCCAGCGCTTGCACAGCTCATGCTACTGACACGAGCACACCTCTCTCACCCGATGTCATCGCACCCACCTGCTTGATTCCATATATTGCTCCCGTCCAAGTTGTGTCTCTCAATTGTCCAAGGCTATTGAAGAAACGTTCCACATTTGTGCGGTTAAAACCTGTGCAAGGCTGATTGCCTCTGGACTCCTTATTGACTCCTTACTGGGGTGCCGCTTCATACACAATGTGAACCAGTCAGGCCCTGCCATATGCTTCTCATCCCATGTCTGTGGATGTTTGATGTTATGTATTACTGCCAGTTAACATGCAAACTTTCTGACCTAAAAGAAAGTGAAATAGAAAACCCGAGTACATAGTCTGGCACCAACACTGGCATTTAATTTTACTCTGGTCTCTGGTCAGTGACTAACCTGTTATACGCTTACCTCACGTGGAGTCAGTCTGCTGCCTGAGTCAAATAATCAGCTAAGATCTCCTCCTGCACCTCAGAGAAAACTTTGTTGCTGCTCACTTGACCCCTGATCTCTCAGCTTCTGCAGTGATTTGCAGTATCTGCTCAGTGTTGCATGGTAGATCCCATGTGCCTTCGCGACTGATCTGACTTGCCCTTCTTTATGACCTCATCAGATGCTTTTTTTTTTTTAAAACATCTGCAGGCACACCTCTGTCGGTCATTTACATTTACATTTAGGGCACTTAGCAGACGCTTTTATCCAAAGCGACTTACAAAGAGTACATTTGTCATCAGAACAAAGAGTACATTTGTCATCAGATGTGTCAACATTGGTCCTTCTTTTCCACTGCCTTGGCATTCTGTAACATTATTAAAATCAAGAAAGTGTTCTTAGTTGTATGTAAGGGGATGATTGTAACACTTTAAGATGTGTTACAACCCACCCCACCCTGTCAGCCATTGTTTAGCTAGCTGTATTAGCATAGTGGTTTAGAATTAGCAGGGGGAAAATACACACTGTAAAAAATTATATTAGAGGGTGGCCCTGTGCTTGCCATTGGTTGCTGTCGGCTGATGGTGGAGCTGCTGGTTTGAAGGTAAGCTATGATTCCTGTGCATAGACACAATAAGCTTGTGAAGACACCATGTATTCATACCTCTATTTTAATGCTAACATCAAATGTAGCCTAGCTGCCTGGCTAAGCTTACAAGGCAAAGTAATGGCTTAAAATGCTAGTAGTTGGCCTGTCGGCTAGCTGAAAACGTTTGAGCATTTAAACAAGTGATCTACAGCAGTCTACTTAATTTGAGTGATATCTAAACAACGACCCACGTTCAATCAAACACAAATGTTCGTCCAGAAACCTTTTTATAACAGTTTTCAAGTAATACTAACAAGTGGCTCGGCCATCTTGTCAGACTTTTCCTCTGGTCTTATATTCTCCTCCTTATCTCCTGTCCCCCTCCTCTCCTGTGGTTTTATATTCTCCTCCTCATCTCTTCTTCTCACCACTCGTCTCTGTTGCATTATAGGAAATGGGGTTGCACCATTTGTGAAATGTATTTAAAATAACAATGTACTACATTTGACCAAGAACTGAAATGTATTGGAATCGCATTTGTTAATAAACTAAAAATGCTAATTATTTTTGTTTCTTTCTTTTGAAGAGACACATGGAACACAACATTAAGGTGATCATTACCCATGAGCGAGGAGGATCAAGTGTCCATTGTCAAGGGCAACAAAGTCCTTAACAATATGGATATTGCATATGCAGACTTTTGATCAGATGGTTGATTAAACAAGTTGACTTCATCAATACTGTCTGCTGTGTCTGAAAATAACTTCAAGTAAATCTAACCTTCCCTGATTAGGTAATTAGTCATATTGGATAATTATTACTAATAGAATAATATATAATAATAATATATATGTCATTTTACAGAACAAAACATAAGTTTTTTATTTGCATGGAAAAATGATGGGGGTAAAACCTTGAGCCACAACTAACCTCTTGTATTGAACAAATAGAAATCCAGCCCACCATCAAAGTAGATCACACTGTTTCTCTATTTAAGTGTTTTGGTTGCCGTACCCTCTTATCGTTTGACAACACTGTTCAACATCGCATGACCACGACATGTGATCGGAAATGTACACTACTGTAAATACGGCATCTTTCTCACCACCATTTACATTGTAGTGTATGGTCAGTTGGTTCATACTATATAAGGTGATGTATTGTTTCTGGTCAGCTGTTCACGCTATGTAAAGGAGATGCATGTTTTCCTTGAGGTCGCTTGCAAGGGACAGGGGTTTACAAGGTCAGAGGTGAGAAGAAGCCAGTTGTTGTGACAGTAGCTTTGGGCACAGGAGGTGCCTGACTGTTAAGATGATTATCTGAGAAGCACAATATATACAGATATATAATTGTGTGTAAAACATCTGCAAACAGCTATAGCTTTGCTTTTCAAGTGTACGAAATATATACAGTATATATACAAATACTTTCTCTGAAGTCTGTTTTGTTGGTGGATTTTGCTTCACTTTAGAAACATGGTTGGTAATGAATGTTTACTTCTGGTATACTAATGTCATTAAAAGGCAAATCATCATCTCATCTGCCTTTGACTTGTCCATGTGGTCCAGTGTTAGACCATGCGGTTGTTGGTTTGAGTCTGACCTCAATCAAACAACTTGTTAGAAATGTCTTAAAATTCTTTTGAGGAGGATTTTGAGATGTTACCTTCCAGTAAACCTATGGCAAACTAATGCCATTTTACAATATTTACAATATTTCCACCAGGGACGGAACACTCCTTAAACTATAGCCTGATCTTCCCTTGTCAATTTATAAGTACCTCTAGTCCAGTGGTGGTTGGCTGGTGTGAAGGAGGTCCCTGATTCAAATATGACTGCAACCAAATATTTTGTCAGAAATACCAAGAATTACAGAACACAGGTTTTAGTTGTTGAAAACTGGTTTATTGCTGAGTTTGAAGGATAAACGATTCACAGAGCAGGTGTTACATGCTGCCATGTCGGCTATTTTTACCTTTGCACATTGATTGTTCAAACAGGTGTGCGTCAACCATACTCTCCACAGTTGACCTTCCGTGAATCTGCTCCTACGGCATACCTACGCCATTTTACCACACCAAGCTCATCATTTGTGCAAAGAATGGAAAACTCCTTCTCAAAATATGGTCTGTTCTGCACCTGCTGGTTGATACTTGCATGTGCCTCAATGGTAGAGCCTGTGAAGGCAATGCGAAGCAATGTTGTGCAGGAGGTCTACGGTTTGAATCCGACCTCGACCAAACATATTTTAAGACACAGCACAGAATCAAATGATGTCTACTTTGATGTATACGTTCGGCAATGCACACCATACCAAGTAGGACCCTGTATTATTGCTTGCAACTATATTTATTACAGAAGGTCACAATTAAGTTATCATGTGTATCACTTGTGTTCACGTGTATATATTCTATTATGTGTTGGTAGTTAAATATTGTATTATTCATACTTCTATGCTGCACAATGATTTTAATTCCCACAAGAGTATTTAATGCGGAAACATTTTTCTTTCACTCTTTAATTCCCTAACATTCTACTGATATCAACACTACACACTATCCAACCATAATACAACAAACCCTTTCTTTGGCCTACTGAGTTTGCGTTTGAATTTCTTTAAGTCGGGAATTGAAAGTTGTGATATTACCATGCTAAAGTACTGCAGATTATCAAAACCACCTCTGGAGGTAATTTCTGACAAATGTACTTATTGTAAGTCGCTTTGGATAAAAGCATCTGCTAAATGCGCTAAATGTAAATGTACGCTCCATTAAATCTCGCTTGACCAGAGCTAGGTTGTCACCAAGACCAGAGCCGTGTTCCAATATCCATACTTCCATGAGTACACTTAAACGTAGTACACTACCCACACTCACTAAGTGCGCAGATTTTCAGATGTTAGTGTTGTTCCAAATGGTGCACTTACCGGAAATTACTATCAGCTGTGTGGCCACGTCACCCGCCAAACACACGTGAATCCATTACGCCCACTGACGTCTAGCCATTTTCGAACTGAGCACGGCTCAACCTGGCTCCGCCTCTTCCGCTACGTAGCTAAGATGGCTACCGTTGAGTACGGAAAGTGTACTCTGTTGCACACCATGCGTACTAACCGTTTTGAGGGCACCATCCGACTCCTTTCAGTGCACTTCGTTTCGCCGTGATCGGAATTGGAACACCCTACGTACTCAAACTAAGTATATTAAGTATGCAAAGTATGGATATCGGAACGCGGCCTGGGTCTCTTGCAGAAGCGTTGCAAAGACACGTGCTTTGCTCTTACGACATTAAAGCCAAGGGTCGTTGTACGCAAAAGTGTCGATTCGATACAATCAAAACTCAAAAGATGTTTGTAGCATTTAGATATTTCTCTCGTGTAAACAGGGCCGATCATATACAGAGACGCCACTACAGCAACAAGCTCCTCATGTCTTACTCTGCTGGTCCTGTACGTCCTTCAGAACCAAACGGAGTTTCACGCCAGTCACGCCTTCCTTGGCCAGTTTGGCATGAAGCTGGTGGAGACAGACATGTGTTAATGGGCCATGGGTTCTTTCTTCATGGTTTTACATGTATTAACCCAAATGTGTTTTATTGGTTTCGATATGTTGCTCTTTAACTGTGGAATTGGATTTTGGCATGTGTAACGTGTTCGTGATGACAAATGTACTCTTTGTAAGTCGCTTTGGATAAAAGCGTCTGCTAAATGCCCTAAATGTAAATGTAAATGTGTTGCGTGAATGTAAAATAAAAGTAAAGGTTAATATTAGTGTATGTTTTTGTATTCCTTCGTAAGTAAGCACAATTCTAAACCAAACTAAAAGGAGAGCACAAAAATCTTTGCATCTCCCCAACTGTGAATAGACCTAAGTTAAGCATGTGATTTAATTTGTTGCCTTGTTGTTTCAAATCATTCCCACCTCAGGAACCTACTAACCTCTTCCAAAACCTGGCGTTGCAACTCAGGATCTGTCATGTCGGCTTCAGAGCTGATCTTTGACTTAAAGGTTGTATGTTGTGTCTTCTGTACCTGGCAGGCGACGTGGAGCAATTGGTCACATCCCAAATCAGCAAAACCTGCAGTGGTAAACTTTATCAAACCACAATGGTCATTGCCCTCTGAGTTGTTTGGCTCCCCTGTTGCCCAACTATAGTAAGTGGTTCCGGTTGTCCCATCAGACCAGAGGGACCATGGATGTCTGTGGAGCCCAATCCATGCATCTGATGTAAGAGTTGCAGCAATGTTGCTGTTCTCAGTCTCATCTCTCACACTGGCCAACTCCCTGTTATTAGACTGGCAGATTTGGCTTGCCGCGGACCAAGTCATTGGGTAGTTCACATAGAGGAAGTTGCCTTTATCTAAAACACATTGAGGACCAGAAAAAAAATAGATACATTGGATATTATATCAGATTAACTCAAGTTACCAATCTATATATTCTTCAATGAAACAGGGATAAGGTGCCTTGAAATGTCATTATGTTTGATCTATATGTGTCATTCATTATCTTTTACTATGACTGCTATAACTCAAATGTTCTTAATTATATAATTTTATATTCAATGACATTTACAGAAACTAAACATGTTTTTCATTTGAATGGAAAAAGAATGAGGTTGAAACTTAGAGCCAGTACAGCTGGTTGTATGGATGTAACAAATATAAATCCAGCCCACCATCAGAGCAGACTGCAGTGTTTTTCTGGCTGCACAAAGTATCTACCCACAGCCCCGTAGTCGGTTTCATCTTTGTACAGTTTTCTGCAGCGAGTCTGTAGTCCGGTTCACCTGCAATCCATTTGCCATAGTGTTGGCTCTTGTTGTAGTCTTGGTTGCCTTGGGCCCACTTCCATCTAGTAGGGTCATCATAAAGTCCGATCCACATGCCATCAATGTCATATGCAAGCCTATCCATGACCAGTCGCAGCTGCAGGAGTTCATCGTGGTTTTCTAGAGTGGGCAGGTCATCAAACTGCTCCCTGCAGTGGGTCTGAGCATCAGCCCAGTTCATCTTCTGATCCACAGGCATAAAGACTTTGGTGAATGAAAATAGCGCATAGTGCCCTGGGGGGAAAGCCGTCACAGCAGAAACAAATACATACATGTGTTACAATATAGTCTCAGCATGGATACCCCCAGTGGGAATCAAACCGCTAACCATAACCATGTTAATGCCATACTCTATCATACTCTTTAGCCAGACAGAAGCCCAATTGAACAACCACCACAAACAATCACAGCTTTGCGGGTAGATGCACACGCAAATGGTGCGATGTGGTGAACTCTCTCACCACCTGGTCATATTACAGGGACACACACATATCTTACCTGAAAAGCTAAGGAAGAGAAATATGTTCTTCCACATCCTGGGACAGATGAAACACAACATAAAACCACTTCAGTGGCTCTGTCATGCAACCAAATTCAACTGTTGCACATTAAGCATGACAATAGATTGGAATGGCCTTCATTACAGACAGTACTTCCATTCCACACCATCTAGATAGATTTACAGACAGTACTTCCATTCCGCACCATCTAGATAGATTTGATCTTGTTTGAGGATATTAAATGTGTTAGTCCTACCTTTGTTGTAGAAATAGTGATATCTATCAGCCTATTGAGTCTGATACTTGGAATGTGTTTCCTGTTGAATTTACTCATGTGTGCGCTTTATACAGGCTTACTGCATTATACAGCTTTCCAGATGCAAAATACAAATCCAGGGATTAGCATACTTCCTGTGGAACACAAGCAAAAGGGGAGGATAACACATTGTTGTATTATTTTTATTCTGGATTGGTAATGCCCATATATCAGCGGTTGCCTGGTAAAAGGTTTTCAAATTTTTGAAACTTTTTTTGCCTCTTGGATCATGTGCATTTTTGACTCTTGGATCCATAATGTCCATGTGGATAGCTTTCTCAGTACAGTGTACATTTCAGGAAAACTTCAAAAAACTTTCTAAATAACCATTGCCCCAAATTACGCACAGTGGGTATGGACGTATCAGATTTTTGATTGCATTAAAAATGGCATTATGGCAAATTCAAAGTGTGCTAATTAGTAAACATTATTCTGTCCACTTCAGAAGTGGACTTGGTAGGAACTGGAAACTTGCCAGGCACACAGGGAACACACTACTTTATACACATGTCAAGTGTAAAAGGGTAAATGGGGCATTTAGCTGACGCTTTTGTCCAAAGCGACTTACAATCAGTACATTTGTGAGGGTTCGACATGTGGACAGTTGGAGGAGGGGGATCAAGGGTATCGAACCACATACCCTGGTTCGGTTAATCGCAGGCAGGGATTCAAGGCACGGATTTGTGGGCTTCATATTATATGCATACTGGTTGACAGAATTCTTTGGACAGATTTGATATTCAGATATTGAGTTTAAATGTGGTGCTCTTTAATCAAATTGTAGGCCCAAAGATTTGCTTTTTTTATTGCTTGCTTTAATGGTGCATGCAAATCCCATGGACTCATCCAATCTTTTGACCTTGTGGAAAAAAAGAAACAGAGGAGTACACAAGCGACTTCCAAGTAGTGTTTTGATTTATCAAAGACATAGGGCTGTGGCAAGGGGAATCAGTATCTCTGCCAAGGGGACATCTTGGAGAACACACTGTCAGACTTTGAGGAGGAGCAGCATCTATCACAGAAGTGTGGATGTGTTGCTCGCCATACGTAGACAAATTGGTGAGCCAGGTTTGGAAATGGAGTCATCTGTGGTGCGTCCCAAAATGGATGCAGGTATCAGTTTCGGGCTATAAAGACATTCTTTTTCATTTATATTTCGCATTGGATGAGCTGAGGAGGGCGATTAAGGCAGGGGGGTAATATGGGTCGGAATGACGGCCTATGTTACGAGTTGTTTCCGCACTTGGATGAAATGATGTTGACAGAGGTTCAGTCTTTGTTCAACACAGCGTGGGAGGACCTTGACCCATGGGGCTCGGCCGGGCACAGCCCGAAACAACGACATGGAGCCGCCGCCCTGTGGGCCCACCACCTGCAGGGATAGACATTGGGGTCGGGTGCTATGCAAGCCGGGCGGCAGGCAAAGGCGGGGGCCTGGGCGTGCTGATCCCCGGCATCGCAGACTGGTTCTAGGGACGTGGAATGTCAGCTCTCTGGCGGGGAAAGAGCAGGAGCTGGTGCGGGAGGTGGAGCGGTACCAACTAGATATAGTTGGGCTCACCTCTATGCACAGCACTGGCTCTGGAACCAAACTCCTGGAGTTGCCCAGGGCGAGAGGCGCCGGGCGGGTGTGGGGATACTCACAAGCCCCCGGCTGAGTTGGAGTTCTCCCCGCGACTACAAGTTGTGGAGGGGAAGGCTCTGACTGTTGTGTGCGCTTATGGACCGAACAGCAGTTCGGAGTATGCGGCCTTCTTGGAGTCTCTGGGTGGTGTCCTGGAAGGGGCCCCATCTGGGGACTCTGTAGTTCTACTGAGAGACTTCAACACTCACGTGGGCAACGATGGAGAAACCTGGAGGGGGGTGATTGGGAGGAATGGCCTGCCTGATCTGAACCCGAGTAGTGCTTTGTTATTGGACATCTGTGCTAGTTATGGATTGGCCATAACGAACACCATGTTTGAGCATAGGGTGGGTCATAACTTGATATGACCCACTGTACTTGGTACTTGGTACTTGGTACCAGAACACCTTAGGCTAAAGATCGATGATCGACTTTGTGGTCGTATCGTCAGATCTGCGGCCATATGTCTTGGACACTCAGGTGAAGAGAGGAGCAGAGCTGTCAACTGATCACCACCTGGTGGTGAGTTGGATCAGATGGCGGGGGAGGCTGCCTGGTAAACCCAAACGTGTGGTGAGAGTGAACTGGGAACATCTGGTGGAGGCCCCTGTCCGCGAGGTCTTCAACTCCGGAAGAATTTCTCGTGTATCCCGGGGGAGGTTGGGGACATAGAATCTGAGTGGGTCATGTTCAAAACCTCCATTGCAGAGGCGGCTGCTAGGAGTTGTGGTCGGAAGGCCATCGGTGCTTGTCGTGGCAGTAACCTAAGAACACACTGGTGGACACCAGTGGTGTAGGAGGCCGTCAAGCTGAAGAAGGAGGCCTTTCGGGCTTGGTTGGCCCAGGGGTCTCCTGAAGCAGCAGACAGGTACCGGCAGGCCAGAAGAGCTGCAGCTTCGGCGGTCACTGAAGCAAAAACCCGGGTGTGGGTGAGTTCAGGGAGGCTATGGAGAAGGACTTTCGGGGTGGTGGTTCCCATTTTCAAAAAGGGGGACCGGAGGGTGTGCTCCAATTATTGGGGTATCACACTGCTCAGCCTCCCCGGGAAAGTTTACTCCAGGGTGCTGGAAAGGAGACTCCGGCCGATTGTCGAACCCCAGATTCAGGAGGAGCAATGCGGATTCCACCCTGGCCGTGGAACAGTGGAACCAGTTCTTTACCCTTGCAGCATTGCTAAGGGGGTCGTGGGAGTTTGCCCATACAGTCTACATTTCGTTTTGTGGACATGGAGAAGGCTTACGACGTCACCCGGGGGACCCTGTGGGGGGTACTGAGGGAGTATGGGGTACCGGGGTCGTTGATACGAGCCATTCGGTCCTTGTACAACCAAAGTGAGAGCTGTGTTCGTATTCTGAGGAGCTTGGACATCCGGAGGGAGCTCGAAGTCGAGCCGCTGCTCCTTTGCGTCGAAAGGAGCCAGTTGAGGTGGTTCGGGCATCTGATCAGGATGCCTCCTGGGCGCCTCCTGTTAGAGGAGTTCTGGGCACATCCAACTGTTAAGAGACCCCGGGGGAGACCCAGAACTCGCTGGAGGGATTATATGTCTCATCTGGCCTGGGAACGCCTCGGGGTCCCCCAGGAGGAACTGGAAAGCGTTGCTGGGGAGAAGGAAGTCTGGAGTTCCTTACTCAGCCTGCTGCCACCGCGACCCGGCCCTGGATAAGCGGAAGAAATGGATGGATGGATGGATGGAGTGTGGGAGGAGGGGGTTCCAGCGTGGGCTTGGAACCATGCCATGGTGATCCCTATTAGAAAGCCTGCTAAAGAAGCCTCTAGCCTTCTACCATATAGGCCGTTTGCCCTTACCTCGGTGAGAGGATGGTTATTGATAGGCTCACTCAATTTCTTGAGGGGAGTGGGTTTGATAATGTCTGATAGTGTCCTTCTGTTGGACTCTGATATCAGGGAGGCATTGGTGGGCAGGGAGATGTTTCTTGACATTGAGAAGACCTATGGCATTTTCTGGACGGATGCCCTGTTGCTGAAACTACAGATATGCAGGGTTCAGAGTTGAATGCACAATTGGATTCAGAGTCGGAATATTCAGGTCAGGGTCAGGAGTCAAATGCCCAATGCTGATGGAACTCCACAAGGTGGCAGTAGCTCAGTGGATAGAGCGAGTGGACAGAGTGGCTCGTCCGCTAACCGTAGGGTCGGCGGTTTGATCCCCTTGATCCCCCACCTCCAACTGTCCACGTGTCAAACCCCACAAATATACTGATTGTAAGTCGCTTTGGACAAAAGCGTCTGTTAAATGCCCCTTTACCCTTTACAAGGTAGTGAGATAAGCCCAATACTATATTGTTATTTGGATAATGATAAATGCCATTTTCACTTGTATGGGACCAGGCTCTTGGTGTTCTTTGAACACAGATGATGGGGCTCTATGGAAACGGGGTAAGAACCCTCACAGCTCACCTCATCAGCTCACATCGATGTGGTTGCGGAGAAATGTGAGCAAGTTCCTCATGAACTTAGGGCGACAGTAGCTCAGTGGATAGAGCGGGTGAACAGAGCGGGTCGTCCACTAATTGTAGGGTCAGCGGTTCGATCCCCTCGTTCCCCACTTTGAAACTGTCTGCATGCCGAAGTGTCCTTGAGCAAGACACTGAACCCCAACTTGCTCCCCGGGCGCTGAACCTGGCAGCCCACTGCTCCTATGTATCATAGGATGGGTCAAATGCAGAGAGTAAATTTCCCCGCTGTGGGATGAATAAAGTATAATATGAGGATGTCCCTGAGGGAGGGATGTGGTGTGATGTGATGTGGTGTGATGTGGTGTGGTATGATGTGGTATGATGTGGTGTGATGTGGTGTGGTGTGGTGTGGTGTGATGTGGTGTGATGTGGTGTGATGTGATGTGATGTGGT